>WOXC01001343.1:0-97158 GCA_011680675.1 Gymnobelideus leadbeateri
AATCCCAAAAATAAACCCAAAGATGTAACCTTTTGAAACAAAAACTCAATATTTGACAAAACTCCTGGGAAAGTTGGAAAACAGTATGGCAAAAACTAAGTATAGACCAATGACTCACACTGTATACCAAGATAAGGTCAAAATGGGTACATGATTTACACAAAAAGTGTGATGCCATAAACAAATTAAAAGAGTATGGAATAGTTTATCTGTCAGATTTATGAAGAAGGGAAAGATTTGATACCAAAGAAGTTATAGAGAGCATCACAAAATGTGAAACAGAGCATTTTGATTATATAACATGAAAACGTTTTTGCACAAACAAAATGAATACATCCAAAATTATGAGGAAACCAGAACACTGGGGGGAGTGGGGGAGGTTTGCAATCAGTATCTCTGGTAAAGGCCTTATTTCTCAATTATATAGAGAACTGAGTCAAATTTATAAGAATCCAAGTCATTCCCCAATTGATAAGTGGTCAAAGGATATAAATAAGCAGTTTTCAACAAAGAAATTAAAGCTATCTATTGCCATGTGAAAAATGCTCTAAGTCACCATTGTTCAAAGAGATGCAAATTAAAACAGCTCTGAGGTACCACCTCATACCTATCAGAGAGGTTAATATGACAAAAAGGGTAAGTGAAAAATATTGGAGGGGATGTAGGAACACTGGGACACTAATGCACTGTTGGTGGAGTTATGAACTGATCCAATCATCCCAGAAAGTAATTTGGAACTATGCCCAAAGGGTTGGATAAATGTTATTATGCTAGATAATCCTGGAGCCCCCCAAACAGTGGCCTTGGTAAACCAACTTTTCCCTCTCTGAAACCTATGTAAACTTTGTGTATTGCTTATTCATAGATTTATTACTCTCTTTGGGTAAAACTCCCCTGCTGGTGACCTCCATAAACCGTAGCTGGTCCAAATCCTGTTTCTCAGTCAATCTGTTGTTTCTTGGCATTGAGTCTCATAGAAGGTAAATATCAGATTCAAGACTTAAACTCAGGTTTTCTAATGCTAGTGAGATACAACATTCTTTCCACCAAAAGAGACAGGGAAAGCATCAATACAAACTACATCCTTACATTTTTGCTTAGAGTTAATACATGTTATCCCCTTCCTTTCCAGTCCAAGTGCTTTAGGGTTCAAACAGCACATCCCTTTCTATGTGGACCACTCCTAAATCTTTTCACCCTTTTAAGCTAGAATAGGTGCTTATATGATGACATCATATTTGTCACATTTTCCATAGTTTGAGGCAGTCAATCATGACATTTTTAACTGACTTCACAAATCTACAAAAACACTGAGCTAAGCAGAGAACTGTGAGGAAGAGCAGAAGGAAACCAAAATATTGAATAGTTTTACAGTACGAGATAAGTAAGAGTGAATTGGGTTAACTTTAAAACATTCTACTGGACTAAGGAACAAACAAACAAACAAACAAACCACGATGACTTTAAAAGAAATGTGTGAATATATGTGTATATATCAAGAAACATTTGGTCCAAACAGGAGACTGTGAAATCATTAGTTACTTAAAAGATATCTTGACAAAGGAAAAGAAGAGAAAAATAAAACTGTTGGCCATTAGAATTTCCTTATACAAAACAACAACAACAACAACATGAATTTTCAAAGCAGATGCATTTACAATAGATGGAAGCATTCAATTCAGACAGCAAATAATAGTCTGGATCTAGAACAAAATAAAGTATTGTGGGTGCATCTGCATTGGAAGAAAGTGTAGAGACCACCTAGCACAATGTCATCATTTTTTAGATTAAGAAACTGAAGCCAAGTGGGGTCAATTAATTTGCCTAAGGTCACACAAGCTATATGCCCTTATTATTTTAATAGTAACATAAATTTATTTCAGAGAGATATCTCATTGTTGAGATCTCAGTTGGCATCACTGTATATCAGCAAGACCTAGAATAACACTGACACTAAAGATCTTAAGATAAGTAGCATATAGAGGGGAATGAAAAAATGCATAGTGGGTGTGAGCAGGCTATATTATAGAGCCAATGAGGAGTTCCAAAGAAGAATCAAGAGTAAAAATATGTTATTAGAGAATTATATTTTCCCAAAGAGAAAATGGTCTGGTTATATGGTATGAGCTAGGAAAGACAGATACGTAGTCAAAGTGCTCAACTCAAAAATTTGCAATGTTGGGAGAAAGCAAGGAAGACCTCCAGCTATTGAGTGGATGTCCTCTGATTAAACTTTAGGAAGACATGAAAGATGTTCTCCCAGGATAGGCAGGTATGATTGTGTTGCTATCTTCCTTACTGAAAGGAATACCCAGATTGATGAAGGGAGTGAAGGAAAAAGAGTAAAAATTTACATAGCACCTATTATGTGCCAGTCACTCTGCTAAATGCTTTAGAAATATTATAATATTTGATGAAATCATAGATGGACTTGAATGTTTTTATGGTAAGATACACCTGGCTCATATATAATATGCTACCTAAGGTTCAAGATCAGACTGAAATGAGAAACTCATAGTATGTCTGACAAAAAAGGGAACTTTACTTAGGCATAATGGGGAAGAGCATCGACACCAAAGAAATGATGTTTCTTGAATTGTCTTTAATTTAGCCAAGAACAAATCTCCCATGGTCCTGTGGATCGTGCTGCTGGTCTGGTACCAATTGCCTGAGGGAAGAACTAAAGCCTCTTGTTCCCACACATTTTTATACTCAGATAACTAAGAAACTATGCTAATGAGCTGAACCTTATTTCCCTAAACCAATTCAATATCCAGGATAATTTCAATACAATTTTTTAGGAAAAACTAACCTAAACTTCATGAGGTGGGGTGTTAGAATTTTGCAACCATAAAACTAGCTATTTTAGCAATAGGAGAAAATCCATTTTAAAAAAAAGCACACATTTTTCAAAAGCATGAAAGGAGATGGTAGAAATGAAGGGAGAGATAGTTACAATATAACTGCTGCTACCTAGTGTCATATTTCCAACTGATTACCAGACATATCAAACTGGATGTCTCATTGAACTCATTGTCTTCCATCACATCAAATCCTAACCTATTCCTAACTTCTCTATTATGTTCCAAGGTACCAATATACTCCCAGTCATAAAACAGGTACTATCCTTGCCTCCTCACTCTCATCCCTCATATATAACCTATGGCCAAGTTTTGTGGGCATCTAGTTGGTGCAGCAAGGTGCCAGGCTTGTAGTCAGGGACACTTGTCCTTCTGAGTTCAAATCTGGACTCAGACACTAGCTGTGTGACTCGGGGCAAGTCACTTAATCGTGTTTGCTTCAGTTCCTCATCTGTAAAATGAACCAGAGAAGAAAATGGCAAACCAGTCCAGTATCTTTGCCAAACAAACCCCAAATGGAGTTACAGAGAATTGGACATTCTGAAAATGACTGAAGAACAATGAAGCCCAGTTCTATTAATTTTGCCTTCATAACATCTCTCATATGTACCCTCTTCTTTCCTCTAACACTGTTACCATTGTAGTCCAGGACTTCATTACTTCATGCCTGAACTATTGCTTATAGCCTGCTGGTTGGTTTCCCTGCCACAAGTCTCTCCCCACTCCAGGCTATTTTCCACTCAACAATCAAAGAGATCTTCCTATAGCACTTATTTGACCACTTAACCCTATGTTCAATGAACTTTAGTCTCTCCCTCTTACTTCCAGGATCAAATATAAAATTCTATGATTGGATTTCAAAGGCCTTCATACCCTGGCTCACTTTTACCTTTCTATTCTTCTTATATCTTCATCCCACTACCACACACTCTGTGACCCAGTGACACTGGTCTCCTTGCTATTCCTTTCACACTACTACATCCATGAAATCTGAAGCATTTTCACTAACTATCCCTTACACCTGGACTTTGGACTTTGCTCCCTTCTTATGTCTATATATGTATACATGCAGATATATAAGTTTATGTATATATGTGTTTATATATATATGTATACATGGAGGTATATATGTTTATGTATATATGTTTATATATGTATACATGCGTGTATATATGTGTTTATGTATATATATATATACATAAACACATATATCTTACTTGTATAATTGTTTGCATGTTGTCTTCCTTATTAGACTGTGGGAACCTTGTGAGCAAGGACCACCTTTTACCTTTCTTGTATCCCTAGCCTTTCATGCAGTGTCTGTCATAGGTACTTAATAAATATTTATTGGCTGACAATATAGACTTACCAGGGGTCATAAAATGAAAATTGGTTCTTTCTGTACAGTTGTAATCATTTGATGTAATGAAGAGGAATGTGGTAGTCATTCAGTTTAGAAGTAGTAATGTTGGTTTATTTGGTCTTTAAAATCATTATTCTCACAAATATATCACAAATATCCACTTCTTGGTGTTCTTCAAAACTTAAAATGCTGAAACCATGCAAGGGTACACACCTCAACAAATAATAATGAATGCCAGAATTCATCCAGGAAATTTTCTAGGAGGCTCTAGTTGGCTTACTGAATTAATAGATGTATAACAAATCTTCTAACTGACCTTTACAAAAGAATAATAATGACATACCTCCCTTTCAATAGAAAAAAATGATTATTTTTAAAAATAGAAATAATCTAATATCAATAGTTTCCCAAGATTGAAGCTAAAAGTATGGAGAAATAATTATATAGAGGGCTATGGAGTGTTGTAGAAAGAAAGACTGTATTTGACATCAGAACAACTGGATATTAATAGTGAGTGGTACACCAATTAATCAATAAATATTTATTAAATGCCTACTATGTGTCAGTCACTATACTAAGCAATTGATAGCTGTGTCACTGAGCAAGTTACCTTACCTCTCTGTCTCAGTTTTATTATCTGCAAAATGGAGTAATGATCCAAACTTGATCATGATATTTCAAGGAACAAGTGACATGGATATAAAATGCTTTGTAAACCCTAAAGCTACTGAAATGTCAGCTCTTAATAGCACTTTTAGTTTACCATGGCTTTCTTTTTATCTCTCCAAAAGGCTTATTTTTTGATATTGTTGCTGATTTGGGGGATTTTGGTGGCAGAGGTGCTAAGGCTATTGGTGTTCAGTGTACAGTACCATTGCAATCACTGCAATGAATTCTAAACTTAGTCTTTAAATAGGTTAGTCATTACCAGTACTGAAGCTGTCTCTTCACTTTTCCCTAAGTAATATAAAGTATTCAGATCAATAGAAAATAGATTTGGATCATGTTGTTTAAATACCTCCCTAATCTGGCTCCCAACTGCCTTTTTAGTTTTATTTTATATTAATCTCCTTCACTCACTCTTTATTCTAAGCAAGCTGTACCCACCCCACAGCCCTACCCAGCTGTTCCCTGTACACAGCATGCAATATTTGGCATCAGTACCTTAGCATAAGTAGTGCCCCATGTCTGGAACAGAATCCCATTTCATGTTTTCCTTGGAGAATCCCTAGTTGTCTTCAAGACATAGCTGAGGTGCTACCTCCTATATCAGGTCATTCTTTATCCCTCAGTTTTTAGTCTTTTCTCTATCCTAAAATTACTTTGAGCACACATACACATTTACCATACACATTTAAACGTTCCCCATAGAATGTAAGTGTCTCAAGGGCAAACATCATAATATCTACTTTAACTTTATAGACCCTGCTCCTCACCCAGTGCCCTTCCATAACAGGAACTTTATTAATGTTTGCTGAATTGGATTAAAATGAATTGAAAATAATTAGCGGGTTAATATTTCCCTGAAATGGAAATTTAAAATCAATCACATGGCCCAGTTATTTCAAGTATATTATTCCTCTTTAAATTAGATAGAATGAAAAGTAGGCACTTAAAATGTTAAAATTAAAATTTATTGCAGTGAATTAAAAAAAAAAATTATCTGGTCCATCTAAAACACCCAATGCCAATGCTTCTGCCTGGTAATCAAGGACAACAATTAAGGAACTATTGTGGATAATAGCATGTTCAACCAAATTATTTGGTGAAAAGGTACAGTGATTTGTTTACCCAGTGTTTCATGGGTTTCTGAAAATTCATTTGAGGCTTTATTAAGCAAAGGCTACATCAAAGGAGGTCTTTTCAAAGATAAGCCTAAACACATTCTTTCCTTTTATTCATTTTGAAGTGTGATTTCACAAAAATAAATTAAGAAATGTTTCGGGTGGACCATGCAGTCATTAAACAGATGTGTGTGAGTACTATAGCATGTGTATGCATATTCTGGGACTAACACTTTAACACTCCCACAGAATGTTAAGAGCAGAGTAGAAGGATTTGGACAGAGGAATAACAACAACAATAATCACTGACATTTATCGAATTCTACTTTACTTATCTCACTTAAATGTCATAGCAACATTGTGGGACAGATAACAGAAGAATGATTAACCCCACTATACAGATGTGTAAACTGAGCTTCAGAGAAGTGACTTAGCTGTGGTCAGACAATGAGAGATGTGAGATTCAAACCTGGGTTTCTTTTAAGTCTAGTGCTCTTTCTACTGCATTTATTGAAACCAGATCTTGTAAATCTGTTGTATGCTGCTGTTTTAGCATCCTAATTGGTCACCTGGCTATTCACATAGCTTTTCTCAAATATATCATTCACACACATAGCTACTTAACTAACCTACCTAATGCACATGTATGATTGTGTCAATCTCCTACTCAGAAGAATTCTATCTACTCTAATTATTCAGAAGATAAATATAAAACACTTAGCCTACATGCCATTTAAGGCCTTCTATAATCTGGTTCAAACCTAGTTTTTTAGCTTTATTTCACCAAAGCCATATTCACACACTCTAACCTAGTCAATTAGGTGGTAGAGTGTTAGGTCAATAGAGTGTGGTGGCATGGTCAGAAATACCTGAGTTCAAATCTGGTCTCAGACACTCACTAGTTGTGTGAACCTGGGCAAGTCACTTACCCCTCATTGCCTCAGTTTCCTCATCTGTAAAAATGAGCTGGAGAAGGAAAAGGTAAAATACTCCAGAACCTTTGCCAAGAAAACCTCAAAAAGGACTCATGAAGAATCAGACATGACTAAAATGACAACCAAAACAAACGCAGTCAAATAAATCTATTGTATCTGTGAAGTCCTTACCTTCCCTCTTCTACTTCCATTTGTTCACACAGACTATTCTTCCCTTCCAACGAACCCCTTAGAATATAGTACTTTTACAAATATGTCCAAATAGCTTTTGTTTTTCCTCCCTTTCCAGGACTTACATGATTACCCAAAGCTTTAATTGTTCTTATGTTTTCTTAAATATTTTTACTTTCTCCTCTATCACATTCTATGCTATATTATGCCATATATCTTATCTGCTATATATACAATATTAGAAGGAAGAGTCTTTGAGAGTAAAGACTTTGCAGATATTATTGTTATTTATTTGTACTCTTCTCAAATAGCACAGTTCTTGCAATAGTATTTTAAAAATAAATTAAATAGAATATAAAGGAGAACATTACTTATATTCACTTTTGAGAGTTACATTTTTTACATCATCACTATTGAAAGAAGCATCTAGATATGCAATTTTAAATTAATTTGATTGAGTGGGTTTTTTTCCAAATGCTTCTAGATCAATTCTCATTATTCTCATTCTTAGAATTTTTTCTATTCCAAATGTGTATCAGAATTCTAAAAACAAAACCACATCATGTTAATTAATAAGAAGGTATTCTGTAAATTTAAATGTTGTACTGGAGCACACTGGAAATTGGATTTCTGTCACTGATACAACCGTGTTTCTATCATCACTCTTAATATTATTCTTTTTTCCTTTCTTTTGCATAAAGAATATGTATTTATATGACTAATTATAAAGCCAAGCACAAACAGCTTTCCAGAGGACTGCAGCTGTGAACAGCTTCAAGATTCTGATTACATAATATAGTGAACTCTCTGCTCAGTAATAAATGAAGACAAAACTGACAGAAACCAAAGTACAGCATTCACAGTGTTATGACATAACAGTTTATCACTAAAGTGGCCACAGAGTTTTCACCAAAGTGACCACATAGTTTTAAGCAAAAGTTATCATTCAGTAAGTCCTTAATTCAATCATCCTTAAAGAGCAAGCCTCCTTAAGGGACACAAAGTACAAAGGTCAAAGTTCTCCACATTGTATCATCATCTTCTCAGTCAGCATTAAGTATCTAAGAAAATGTCTTTTCTTTCTTTTTTTTTCAAATGCTTTATTAACTTCTGTTTTACTTCATTCATTTCTGCCAATTTTTGTGTTACAAATTTTCTCCCCCTTTTTCCCCTACCCACCTCCCCAAAATAGCAGTGCCCCAGGATATCCCCTCCTCTTATTTCCCAATTACATGTAAAATAGTATTAATAATAGTATATATATATATATTTTTTTAACATTTGGTTTTAAAACTTTGAATTCCAAATTCATTCCCTTCCTCCCTTGTCACCTACCCTTACTGGGAAGATAAGCAATTCAATATAGGTTGTACATGTGTAGCTAATGCAAAACATTGCCATAGTAGATACATTGTAGAAGACTGATTATATTCCCCTTCTTCTCCCTCCAATCCCACCTTCCACTTGTTCTATTCTCTGCTTTGGTCCTGCCCCTTTTCAAAAGTGTGTGCTTCCTATTTCCCTCCCACCCAGCCTGCCCTCCCTTCCATCATCCCCCCTCGCATCCTCTTCCCCCCTACTCTCCTGTAGGGTGAGATACCCTATTTCACGTGTATGTCATTCCCTCCCTGAGCCAAATCCAATGATTATAAGGTTGATACATTCCCTTATGCCTTCCTGTTCTTCCCCTCCATTGTACCCATTTTCCCTTGCCTCTTCTATATGAGATAGTTTGCCCCATTCTGTTTCTCCCCATCTCCTCTAATTATATTCCTCTCTCATCTCTTGATTTCACCTTTTAAGTAACATCCCTACCTATTAAATTGGTCCTGTGCCCTCTATATATGTGTACCCGTAATCATATATATATATATACATATATATGTACACACACATTCACATATGTATTCTTACACCTATATACCTTCTGATAAATAATATATATGTATTATATATACATTATATATATATACATACACATATAAATATACATATATATTTCTATTTCTTTCAACTATTTTCATACTGAGAAAAGTTTCATCAGTTACAATTAAGTATCATATCTTCCTATTAAATTTGACCTATGCCCTCTACCTATGTATACCGGAAAACAAATATACACACATTCACATATGTATTCATATGCCCATATATCCTTCTTCAACTATTTTCATACTGTGAAAAATTTCATCAGTTACAGTTAATGTTTTTCCCTGTAGGAATGTAAATAGTTTAACTTTGATAAGTTCATAGTGATTTCTTTTCCCTGTTTACCTTCTCAAGCATCTCTTGCTTCTTGTATCTGAATGTCAAATGTTCTATCCAACTCTCGTTTTTTCCTCAAGAATGCTTGAAAGTCCACTGAATGACCATATTTCCCCCTGAAACATGATACTCAGTTTTGCTGGATAGGTGATTCTTGGTTTTAATCCCAGCTTCTTTGACCTAAGGAATATCCTATTCCATGCCTTTAGATCCCTCAGTGTAGAAGTTGCCAGATCCTGTGTTATCCTGATTGTGTTTCTACAATATTGAAATTGTTTCTTCCTGGCTGCTTGTAATATTTTCTCCTTGATCTGGGAATTCTAGATTCTGGTTATAATATTCCTAGGAGTTTTCTTTTTGGGATCTTTTCCAGGAGGTGATTGGTGGATTCTTTCAAATTCTATTTTGCCTTCTGGTTCTAAAACATCAGGGCAATTTTCCTTGAGAATTTCTTGGAGGATGATTTCTAGGTTCTTTTTTGATCATGGCTTTCAGGTAGTCCAATAATTTTTAAATTATCTCTCCTGGATCTATTTTCCAGGTCGGTGGTTTTTTCCCATGAGCTATTTCACATTGACTTCTATTCTTTCATTTGTTTTGATCTGTTTAACAGCATCTTGAGTTGTCACAAAATCACTAGCTTCCCTTTGGTCCATTTGAAATCTGAAGGAAAGATACTCCTCAGTGAGTCTTTGAGATTCTTTTTCCATCTGGCAATTTCGGCTTTTTAAGGCATTCCTCTCCTCATTTCCTTTTTGAACGTCTTTTGCCATTTTAGTTAGTCTATTTTTTATTGTGTTATTTTCCTCAGTAAGGCTGTTTACTCTCATTTCATACTTTTATTGCATCATTTTCATTTCTCTTCCCAATTTTTCCTCCACTTCTCTTATCTGCTTCTTAAGGTCCTCTATGGCCTATAACCAGCTTATATTTTAATTTGAAGCTTTTGGTGCAAGAGTTCTGACGTCACAGTCCTCCTCCTGATCCATGCTTTGATCCTCTTTGCCCCCAAAATAGGAGTCTAATGTTGAACTTTTCTGTTTATTTTGTTTCCTTTGCCTAGGCATTTTGCCACTCAATTAATTGACTTTTAGGCTTGCTGCCACAGTAGGACTCTGCCACCATACAGGGAAGCTTCTGTCCCAAATGCTGGGGTTTTCTCTGCTGCTGGAGCTATTAGTTGGCTGCCCTCTCTGAGGCCTCCACACATTCTGCCAAGATGGTCACACACCCCAGGACCTCCACTCCAGACTGCAATCCAGATCCAGGAAGGTTAAAGCAAGAGGGATTATTCCCTAGACTGGTTGCCACGTCCCCCTACAGTTTGCAGGCCAGAAGCTGAAGCTGCAACATGGCGCAGTTTGCACCTAAGCATTTCAGCAGCTTCTCACCCTGGGAGAAAAAGCCAATGCTCTCCCCATTAGTCCTAAAGTCCACAATGCACTGACCTCTCACTTTGTCTTTAGCATCTATGTGTTGATAATTCTGGAAACACCACAGCTGCTGGTGTTCTGAAGTCCCTTTGGTTGGCTGCTGGTCAGGCCACCCTGGGGCTAAAACCTCTGGCTCATGCAGGGCTCGAGTCGGCTCCCAGGGCACTGTGCTTGTTGCTCCCTGCTGGGCTGCCAGGCTGTGATCAGTGGGAGGTTAGCTTCTCTATGTCACTTTGTGGATTCTGTAGCTCCAAAGTTTTTTCAGAGTCATCTTTTACATGGATTGGTGAAAGTCAGAGCTGGAGCTGCTTGGAATTCCTGTTTTTATTCTGCCATCTTGACCAAGAAAAGTTCTTTTCATCTTGACTCGAGCCTGGCCCTCAGATTTCATGGTTCCTCTTCCATGGGTTCAGCTCCTACCTAAATCTACACAACTATCACCTGGGTTCAAAGGTAGGCAGCTCTCAGCTCCTCTTCCAGCTCTTTGGCCAGTTCCTCATCCAGTTCCTATTCCACACTGAAGTTCACGTTGTCCAGTCCACCTAAAGTCCTTCACATTTCCTGTTTCTGGGAAGACAGAGTTTAACAGAGCACAATAATATTCATATATATTGCTGGCACCCTTTTCAATCCACTATCTGCCTATGAAATCAATATAGACTTACCAACAAGGTCCAAGAAGTCAACACAAACCATCAGTATAGAAATCAACACAGACCCACAAACAAGGACCAAGAGGTCAACAAGAATCATCAATAAAGTCCCAGGACCTCTTAAACTCTCCTCCAGGTTTTCTGTAAATAGACAACCAGAAAATCCTCTTTAAGGGCTTCCAGTAAGGTCCAATGGCTTCTGTACAAAGTATCACAAACAAAAATCAACACAGAACAGAGAAACTTAGAGTGACAAGAAACCACAAGTTTTCTCCTTCTTGACTCTGTCACCACAAGAGTTCTCTTCTTAGTTCTGCTCTCTCATGGCTTCTCCTTATATATGGTCATTAGCTCCTTCCCTTCCTGTTGCATCAATTACAGGGGTTCACAAGCTCTGGGTTGTGGGGTTTACAAGTTCTTCTTCTTAACAAAGACTTGATAAAATCATGGGCAAGGCTTGAAAGAAGCTTGAGGAGCACCCAGGTGGCACAGTGAATGGAACACCAGATCTGGAGTCAGGAGGACCTGAGTTCAAATCTGACCTCAGACACTTCACACACACACACACACACACACACACACACACACACACACACACACCTAGCTGTGTTACCTTGGGCAAGTCACTTAACCCCAATTTCCCTACCTTCCCCTCTCCAAAAAGCAAAGAAATGAACAAAAAGAAACTTGAACTGAAACAAGGTGCTAAATAATTAAATAGGTGAAACAAGGCATTAAGTACTTTTTTGCTTGCCATTACAATAATATGTATAAATAAGTATCTATATATTCATGAATGTGGATGTATATACACACATTCACACATACTCTTTCCCACATCTAGAAGGGGAAAGCATAAAAGGGAGAACAATGCAGACTGATTTGATAATCATTTAATCAAATTTCACAAAAGTTGAGGGGATGTTTAGAATTGTATATGGCAGTCTGATTTTGAAAGGATGTTTTATACTAGCTATCTAGGGAGTTCAAAGTCTCTGCTTAATAATGCAAAAGTAAAACTGAGACATCAAGGTAAGAGAACATACACTTGTCATCTAACTACATTAGGATGAACAGAATCATGCTTTACCATCATGCATAAAAAGGTGACAGATTCAGTAAAATTGAAAACAGTGATATTGTATTTTCTAGAAATAGTTTGAACTTGACCTGTTGAGTAAATATTAATTTATTTAAAGAAGTGATCATTTTAGTAACAAATTCATAAATATATTGAAGTTCTTTAGAGAAAATGAAAATTATAATATCCATACTAGTTGACTGGCAACTGAGAAATAAACTTTGTTTCAAACTGCCCAGGCAACAACCTGGTGAGTTTTGCCAGGCTCAAAGGTCCTGGGAGCCCTGAAAGGTACTAATTCCACTGCCCTAAAAATTGCAATGTCTGATGCCAGGGAAAGAAAAACAAAACAAAACAAAAAACTATGCATCATGAAAGATACACTGAAGACAGACAAATGAGGAAGGAAAAAAGGAAGCGGATGTGCCAAGCATAGTGTTGTCCTTTACAATTATTATCTCACTCAATCTTCACAACAACCCTGAGATATAGGTGCTATTATTATCCCCATTTTACAATTGAAGAAACTGAGATAGATTGTCAATGACCTAACCAGAGTCATACAGCTAGTAAGTGTCTCAGGCTAGATTTGACCTCAGGTCTTCCCGACCCCAGTTCCAATGTTTTATATATTGTGACACCTAGCGTTTATCAGCTTCAGAGAGTATAATTCCTTGTGGTAAAAAAAAAAAAAAGTTCTGGCTACATTAAATTATGCTGTCTTATAAAAGAAACCATACAAAGTTTCTTTACAGAGGACTCACACACAAGGCAAGTGCTTACATGGAGGTCAGAAGAAGCAATACAAGGGCACTCTCAAGGACTCTCAGAAGAACTTTGGAATCAATTGTGAGAAATGGGAGAAACTGGGACAGGACCACACAGCACGGCATGCCCACATCAAAGAAGACACTGTGCTCTTTGAACAAAGCATAATTGAAGTAGTTCAAAAGAAACACAAGGTGCAGAAATTTAGATTCATCTCCAATCCAAATGTTCACATGGACTATTTGTCCCCAACCTGTGGTAGAACATTCCAAGCTCATATCAGTCTGATCGGCCATAGTCAGACACACTGTACCTTGACTGCAACATAGCCATGTCTTTCTGGTTATCTTCAGGAATGAAGGACAACCAATAACCAGCCAGGACTTATTTGAATCATGAAGAACTGAGGTGAAATGTAAAATGTCCAATCACTAATCCGATAAATTGTTTTATATTCTGATTAGGTTTAAGTGTTAGTCAACCAAGATATTCTAACAGTTGGTATAAATGTAGTCACAGATACGATTTTAAGTACTTGTTTCAGTGTGCACTTGGGAGAATTTCTTTTTTTAGTTTTAGTATTTTTTTTTTTGGTGTGTAGGAAGTAAATGCCTGCCCCATATTTGATCGTAATTATTAATTTAATCTTTTACTCCCTTCCCCATATAGGGAGAAACTCTAGAAGTTAGCATAAACTTAAGATTTAAATAATTTGCCCCCATGCCATTTGGGCTGGGGTTTAATAAACCTACGAGTATGCAAAAAGGGAGCCAGCCCCTCTCTTATTAGCATCTATATTCCCCTAGAACTGACCTGTTTCAGACTGTATTCCTAGGGACCTGAGCAGAGGAAGTCTTTATGAAGAACAAATGGGTTCTATGCTCTAATCCTAGTAGACTGAGAAATAGTTCCTTTAGTATTGGAGAAGTATGGAAGAATTTGGTTCACTTGCCAATAGAAGAGAAAGCTTGGTGTAGTGAACAGTTCACTGGAGTCAGAAATAAGATTACTGGAGTCAAGAATTCCAGAGTTCAAATCTTTCCTTAGGCATTTATTGACCTTAGGCAAGTCAAAACTTTTCTCAGCCTCACTATCCTCATCTGTCAGTCATGCAGTCAGTGAATATTTAAGATCCTACAACCATATGAACTGGGAGAGAATGAAGATGTGTGTGTGTGTGTGTGTGTGTGTGTGTGTGTGTGTGTGTGTGTGTGTGTGTTTAGGGGGGGTCAGAGCGGGAACAATCTGTTGAAGGAGGTGAAATGGAGTGGGATTGTTTGTGCAGGCAGAGGGATGGTCTTGGTAAGGAGTAATGCTACCTCTTTACATGGATGGGTGAAGCAGAAAATAGCAACAGAAGGCATTTAAGTGATAGGAGTTGAGGAAGAGAGGAGAATGAGGAACTCGTAGTGAAAGGCTTCAATGTTTTTTGTGAAATATGAAATAATATTTAGCTGAGAGGGTCAAGGGAGGAGAAACCTTGGGAAGTTTGAGGAGTAAGGAAAAGGTTTGGAAGAGTTGTTATGGAAAGGAGAATAGTGAGTTGATAAGGGAGCTATAGAATGATTGCCTAGTGAAGGCTCATTTGAGGTTGTGTGACATCAATTTGCAGGGGACCCAGTTAGAATTGTTGCAAGATTTTCTTCCTCTTTGTTCAGCATATTTGTAGAAGTGAAGGCAGTGGATGGTGGTAATGATTGGAGACTAAGGTTTTGCAGGGTTTAGTCAGTAATATGATAAGGGAGCCTTTGCAGACTTAAAAGTGGTGCATAAAAGCTATCTACAATGAAGAAATGGGTGGACATGTTTTCTCCTAATCATGACTTTAAAGTATGTGTATTCTGTGGAGGTGGAGCAGGAAAATCTAATTGGCTGCTTTGGGAAGCATAACTTTATTGTTTTAAATTTGCAAAAGAGAGGGGGTGGAGCCAAGATGGCAGAGTAGAAACAGCTCATCCAAGCCACTCTGCCCCCAGATTCCCTCCAAACTATGTAAAAGGGGACTCTGAACAACTTCTGGAGCCCCAGCACCCATAGAACGACACAGAGAAGCTAACCTCCCGCTGAGGACAGCCCAGCAGCCCTGCAGGAAGGACCAGCTCAGCAGTCTGGGAGCCGGTAGCGCGAAACTCCCAGAGCGCAGGAAGCAGAGCCAAGTGGAGCCCAGGTCCGAGTGAGCCGAGGTTTTAGCCCCAGGGTGGCAGGGCCAGCAGCCGGCTGGAGGAACCCCAGAACACCAGCAGCTGTGGCGACTCCAGAATTATCAACATAGACATGCCTAGGACAAAGTAAGAGGTTAGTGCCTATGGACTTTGGGACCAGTATTTGGGGGAATGCATCGGCTCCCTCCTCTGGGGGCTAGAAGCCACTGAGGAGACACACCATTTTGTAGTTTTCAGAGGCAGCTCCAGCTCCTGGCCTGCGAATTAATTGTAGGGAGATCCAGTGATCAGTCTTGGGGGGTAATCGCTCTTGCTTTAACCTCCCTGGATATGGATTGTGATCTAGGGTGGAAGTCGTGGGTAGGTTTACAGCTTGCCAGAAACAGAAGTTGCCCCCCCACCCCCACCCCGCCACTCACGTTTGGGATGAAAATTCCTCTATCTGGCCTTAAAGCCATAGTGTGGCAACAAGCCCAAAAGTCAGGTAATCAAGTGGCAACATGCCAAGGTAAAGGAAACAGAAAAATGCAACCCTAGACTCCTATTTTGGGGGCATAGAGCGGGAAAAGGACTGTGAGGTCAGAAGTCCTGCTCCAAAAGCCCCAGGGAAAACATGAGCAGGTTGCAGGCCATAGAGGACCTTAAGAAGGACTTTAAAAATCAAATAAGAGAAGTGGAGGAAAAATTGAAAAGAGAAATGAGAAGGATGCAGGAAAAGTATGAAAGGAGGGTCAACAGCCTGACTGAGGAAAACAACACCTTAAAAAATAGACTGACTCAAATGGCAAAGGAGGCCCAAAAGGGCAATGAGGAGAAGAATGCCTTAAAAAGCCAAATTTGCCAGATTGAAAAAGAATCTCAAAAGTACACTGAGGTGATTCATTCCTTCAGAGTTAGACTGGAGCAAATGAAAGCTAATGACTTGATGAGAAATCAAGATGCTGTTAAGCAGATCCAAACAAATGAAAGATTAGAAGGCAATGTGAAATATCTCATGGGGAAAACCACTGACCTGGAAAATAGATCCAGGAGAGACAATTTAAAAATTATTGGACTACCCGAAAGCCATGATCAAAGAAAGAACCTAGAAATCACCCTCCAAGAAATTCTCAAGGAAAATTGCCCTGATATTTTAGATCCAGAGGGCAAAATAGAGGTTGAAAGAATCCACCAATCATGTCCTGAAAAAGATCCCAAAAAGAAAACTCCCAGGAATATTATAGCCAGGTTCCAGAATCCCCAGATCAAGGAGAAAATACTACAAGCAGCCAGGAAGAAACAATTTCAATATTGTGGAAACACAATCAGAATAGCACAGGACCTGGCAGCTTCTACAGTGAGGGATCAAAGGGCATGGAATATGATATTCCAGAGGGCAAAAGAACTGAGAATCAACCCAAGGGTCACCTACCCAGCAAAACTGAGTATTTTGTTTCTGGGGAAAATATGGTCATTCAGTGGAATAGAGGACTTTCAAGCATTCTCGAGGAAAAAAACCAAATTGAATAAAAAATTTGACATCCAGACACAAGAAGGAAGAGATGCCTGAGAAGGTAATCAGGGAAAAGAAATCCAAAGGAACTTATCAAAGTTGAACTATTTACATTCCTATATGGAAAAGCAATAACTGTGACTGATGATATCTTTCTCACTATGAAAATAATGGAAGAAGGGTGTTTGGTCATATGAATACATATGTGAATGTGTGTGTATATGGTTCCAGTTATATATGGATAGAGGGCATAGGTTGAATTTGTTGGGAAGGGAGAATACTCAAGGGATGAAATTATGAGGTGAGAGAGGAAAGTGGCAAGAGGAGATGGGGAGAGACAGGGTAGGGTAAACTATCTCATGTAGAAGAAGCAAGGGGAAGTGGTTGCAAGGGAGGGGGAGAATAGGAAGGCAAAAAAGGCAAAACCACATTCTCATTGAATTTGGTTCAGGGAGAGAATGACATACATACTAAATGGGATATCTCAACCTGCAGCAGAATAGGGGGAAGGGGGATGAGAGGAGGGATGATGGATGGGAGGGCATCCTTGGGGGGAGGGGAGGTTGGAAGTACCCACTATAGAAGAGGGACAGGATCATGTAGGGAATGGACCAGTTGGGGGGTGGGATGAGTGGGAGGAAATTATAAGCAGCCTTGTACAATATATCTACTATGATAATGTTTTGCATAGCTAGACATGTACAATATATACTGAATTACTTATCTCCCCAGAGGGAATGGGTGACAAGGGAGGAAGGAAATGGATCTGAAATTCAAAGTCTTAAGATTAAATGTTTCAAATATATATATATATATATATATATATATATATATATATATATATATATATATATATAAGAGATGTGCAGGCCTTGGGACACAGAGATTCACCTTCCTCTAATGGAAAAGTCGCAGGGGGTATGGGAGAAGGTATGGGAGAGAGCAGATTGGAGGAAGTGATTTCTTGTGGGACTGCTATAGTGGGAGGTTTGGTAGGGGAATAACGGGGGGAAAATGATTGTATCTCAAAATCTGGCGGAAATGAATGATGTAAAACAGAAGTTAATAAAGCATTTGTTTAAAAAATTTGCAAAAGAGAATTCACAAACATCTTCTCTTGAATCAAAATTCTAGGTGCCAACAGGCTAAAATTTAGTTGGGATTGAGGGATATTGAGGCTAAATATTTTTTCAATTTAAATTGTAATGGGCCTAGGTAACACTCTCTTAAATTTCTAAATGTCATTCTTTCATGGAAAGTCATCATGGTTTGTCTCTAATCCTCAGGAAATTAGATAGGTAACCTTGATTAAATACACTTGTGGTTTTCTTGCACAGCTATTAGTTTTATAACCAAGTACTTGAAAATAAACCCTCCAACACTGAGCCATTATATACATGTGGCCTAAATGAACATAGTAAGTTATATATTCATGTAGCCTTCCAAAAGAATTGCTTGAAATTTTAGTTCCTTAAATTTAAAAGCAGACCCAAGTGAAAAAGTCATCTTTTACATGCACATTATCT
This sequence comes from Gymnobelideus leadbeateri, assembly GCA_011680675.1. NCBI lineage: Eukaryota > Metazoa > Chordata > Mammalia > Diprotodontia > Petauridae > Gymnobelideus > Gymnobelideus leadbeateri. The sequence continues at coordinate 18,495 of WOXC01001343.1, forward strand.
TATGATTTTGAAATCCCTTTGTGATGCAAACTAATCTCTCAATCAAGCCTCTAAACATAAAGTGTCAGTAGCTTCAAATCCTAAGGGATTTTTTCTTTACTAGCAAGGAAAGCTAATCCTTTTGAAGAAGGCTCTTAATACAAGATGAGAAAGACAGGCAGTTGAGGTTTTGGTTCTCTAAATGCTCCAGTGGCTTCCAATTGAGGTCATTTCTCAGCATCTCAAAAATCTTTTATCTTCAAAAAATTGAAGTATCTCAGATTTGGGAGGGACCTCAGAGGATACCTGGCCAAATCTATTACCTGAACAGGAATTCCCTCTATATACTCCATAAGAGGCTTTTCCTTGAAGACTTCAACTGGGGAAGAAACCTCTCTTTCCTGAAGTAGGTTATTTCACTTCTGGAAAGCTTCAAATATAAGGAAATATTTACTTTCATCAAGTTTAATTTGAATGTTATGTAACTTGTATATATATTGCTTATAGCTCTGCCATCTGGGGGGCAAATGGGATTTCCTATGCTACAGCCATATAGGGAGGTAAGGCTAGATATTCTCTTCTTCTCCAGGCTAAACATTCTCTTCTTCAACTGATCTTCATATACAAGTATGTCTTAGAAATGGTTAACAAGGGATGGGAGGAGAATGGGTGACATATGCATAACACATTTATAAATTTAATCTACATTATGCATACTCAAATTTAGAAAATGAAAACGAAAAAAGCAAATCAAGATTTGTAGCATTTGCCCATTTCTAAGGAACAAATCCTCATAGTGAGAATTTTTAAATCGGCTTTCACCCTGTCTTCAGCACACCACTATCTGTATGGTACAATATTGAGAACCTTCACAATCATTGTCACATTTTCTGGTGGTCCTATAACTTCTCTATAACTTTCTAAAATGTGGTGTTTGGAAATGAACTTCCCCATACACCTTGTTAAATGTTTCTAAGAAACACGTGCCAATAAGATTAGTTGAAGGGGATGAGGATATTTAGCCTGGAGAAGATAAGACTAAATTGAACCTACTTTTGTTGTTGCTGTTGTTCAGTAGTTTCAGTCATGTCCGACTCTTCATAACTGCACTTGAGGTTTTCTTGGCCAAGATACTGGAGTGATTCAACATATCCTTTGCCAGATTATTTTACAGATGAGGAAACTGAGACAAACAGCGGTAAGTGACTTTTCCAGGGTCACGAAACTAATAAATGTCTGAGGCTAGATTTGAACTCAGGAAGAAGAATCTTCTCAGCACTCTCTATATTATGCAACTCAGCTTCCACTTTAGCTGTTTTCAAATAGGTGAAGATCTGTAGCATGGAAAACTCCACTGGTCCTAGAGGTCAGAACTAGGAATGTTATATTACATAATGCTATGGAAGCTGCGTTGTTCTTAGAAAAGAGAAAAAAGAAATAAAAAGTGTGACTGAGTCACTCTTCCTTTAACCAAAATATAAGTTGATATAGTTCACTTGTAACACCAAATTCAAAAGCCCCTATGATAGCAATAATGGGTGCTGTTAACGATATTTTTTAAGAGGGAAGAGAATCTTGAGATCCTAGAAATTTAAGGAGAGACTAAAAACTGATAAATGGAAAGAGTTACAGAGAAAAAGGACTCAGAACTTCTTTTCTAAGAGAACTACTTTTTTTTTTTCAAATGCTTTATTAACTTCTGTTTTACTTCATTCATTTCCACCAGTTTTTGTGTTATAAATTTCCCCTACCCACCTCCCCAAAATAGCAGTCCCCCAGGATATCCCCTCCTCTTATTTCCCAATTACATGTAAAATAGTATTAATAATAGTATATATGTATATTATACATATAATACTTTGAATTTTAAAACTTTGAATTCCAAATTCATTCCCTTCCTCCCTTGTCACCTACCCTTACTGGGAAGATAAGTAATTCAATATAGGTCGTCCATGTGTAGCTAATTCAAAACATTACCTTAGTAGATGTATTGCAGAAGACTAATTCTATTTCCCTCCCTCCTATCCCACCTCCCACTTGTTCTATTCTCTACTTTGGTCCTGCCCCTTTTCAAAAGTATGTGCTTCCTACTTCCCTCCCACCTCACCTGACCTTCCTTCCATCATCCCACCTCTCATCCCCTTCCCCCCTACTCTCCTGTAGGGTGAGATACCCTATTTCATGTATATGTCATTCCTTCCCTGAGCCAAATTCAATGATTATAAGATTGACCCATTCCCTTATGCCTTCCTGTTCTTCCCCTCCATTGTACCCATTTTCCCTTGCATAAGAGAGCTACTTTTAACTTTTATCTTGTGAAAAATATAATAAAGAGTAATATTGAGAATGGATTCTTCAGAATTGAACAGTCAGTGGTAGCAGTGATTATAAGGGGGTGAATTCTCTCTGCTGATACACTAAAACAAATATTTATATCTTTACTATATTGTTGTTACAGAAGAAGTAAATTATATAAACAAGAGTCTTTTTTTTTTTTTGCCTTTTTGGAGGGCAATTGGGGTTAAGTAACTTGCGCAAGGTTGCATGGCTAGGTTTTTTTTGTTTGTTTGTTTGTTTTGTTTTGTTTTGTGTGTGTTAAGTGTCTGAGGCCGAATCCGAACTCAGGTCCTTCTGACTCCAGGGCTGGCGCTCTATTCACTGCACTCCCTAGCCGCCCCAAGTCTTTATTTTTTATTAAAGCCTAGGAGAATAGGAAGTTTGATATTTATATCCTGTAATGGTAATGAGAATTTGAAGTTCTTCCCTGCCTCTTAATAGGCCAAATATAATCACATGGAACCCACATGGGTAGGAGCTTGCTGAAAGGATAAAAGAGGAAGGGTGGAGAAGAAAGGAGCAGAAGAGAACCAGAACAGAAGGGAGTAAGGAGTGTGGAGGTAGAGCAGCTAGCTTGAGTGAGAGAGGGGCATTTTTGCTTAAGGGGGTCTGTTTTGTTTTGAAGGCCTGATGGAGGGAGGCTTGGGAACATTGATGTTTGCTGCACACTGGTTATATGTACCAACTTTTTGGTTGCTATGATGGATTTGGCTTTCTGGTGTTTGAATAAATGTTTTGGTACAGTTTTCCATGTGGAGAAATTGTTACATTTTGTGATTCACAACTATACCAGCATATTCATAGCCACTGTGGGTGCTGTGAATATTGCATTGGTTGTGGGGACAGAGAAAGAGAGGAAGAAAAAGAGAGAGAGAGAGAGAGAGAGAGAGAGAGAGAGAGAGAGAGAGAGAGAGAGAGAGAGGTTTATGGAAAAACTTATAGAATAGGAAATATCAATATATACACATATATCTAGATACATATGTGTATAAACATATGTGTGTATATATGCATACACATATATAAATCTAACTTAGTTTTTCTTGATCCTAGGATAAGAAAACAAATAAAATAAACCATTAGCAATTAAAGGAAGTGTTACCACCTCATCTATACTTCATATGTGGTAATCAACTCCAAAATCTGACTGCAGATTTTTTTGGAGTGGTAGCAAAATAATTTATTTAATCTAGTCATCAATTTCATTATATTTTTAAAATTACATGTAAAAACAATTTAACTTTTTTAAAAAACAATTTTTACTTAAATTTATTCCCACCTTCCCTCCCTGCCCCCCTCCTTGAGAAGGCAAGCAATTTGATATAGATTACATATGTTGTCATGGAAAACATTTCCATATTAATCTTTAAAATCACAAAAAGACCTACTATAAATATTTTTGCACATATAGGTCATTTTCCTTTCTCTTTCATCTTTTTGGGATACAGAACTACTAGTGGTACTGCTGGTTCAAAGAGTATAAATAGTTTTTATAACTGTTTTGGGCATAATTCCAAATTGCTCTCTAGAATGGTTAGATCAGTTCACAACTTCACCAACAGCATCTTAGTGTCATTTTTTCTACATCCCTCCAATCTTTGTCATTTTCCATTTCTGCCACATCAGCCAATCTGACAGGTATGAGGTGGTACTTCAGAGTTGTTTTAATTTGCATTTCTCTAATTAATAGTGATTTAAAGCATTTTATATGACCATAGATAGCTTAGATTTCTTCTGAAAACTATATATTTTAATCATTTATCCATTGGTGAATGACTCAGATTTTTATAAATTTGACTCATTTCTCTATATGTTTGAGAAATGAGGCCTTTATCAGAAATACTCGCAATAAAAATAGTTGTTGTATTTTTTTTTTTTGCTTTCCTTCTAATCTTCCTTGTATTTATTTTATTTGTAGAAAATCCTTCTTTATTAAATGTAATAAAATTATCCATTTTACTTCCTGTAATGCTATCTCTTGTTTGGTCATAAACTTTTCTTTTATCCATATATTTGACAGGTAATATATTCCATGCTCCCCTAACTTGTTTATGATATGAGAATTTATGTCTAAATTATATAATTATTTTGACCTTATCTTGGTATACAGTGTGAGATTTTGTCTGCATCTAGTTTCTGCCAAAGTACTTTCTAGTTTTCCCAGAAACTTTCATCAAAAAGTGAGTTCTTGGCCCCAAAGTTTGGATTTTTGCATTTATTGAAGACTAGATTACTATAGTCATTTACTATTGTCTTTTGTATACTTTAACTGTGCCACTGGTCTAACATTCTATTTTATAACTAGTACAATATTGTTTTTGTAATTATCACTTAGTAATATAGTTTGAGATCTGGTAATGGTAGCCTATCTCCCTTCACATTTTTTTCATTTATTCCCTTGATATTCTTGAACTTTTATTTTTCTAGTTCAAATTTGTCATTTTTCTAACTCTATAAAATATATGTTTTTGGTAATTTCATTGATTTGGCACTGAATAAGCAAATTAATTTTGGTGAAATTCTTATTTTTGTTACATTGGCTTGGCCTACCTATGAGCAATTATTTCTAAGTTCTTTAGATTTGACATTTTTATATTGAAAGTGTTTTGTAATTGTGTTCATATAGTCCCTGGGTTTGTCTTGGTGAATAGTATTATATTTTATATCATGTTTTATTTTATTGTATTTTACATTGTATTTTAGTTGTATTTTATATTGTCTGCTGTTGTTTTAAATAGAATTTCTCTTTCTATGTCTTACTGCTGGACTTTATTGGCAATATATAGAAATATTGATGATTTACGTAGATCTATTTTATATTCTGCAACATTGCTAAAGTTGTAATTATTTCAAGTAGATTTTTAGTTGATTCTCTAGAATTCTCTAAGTATACCATCATATCCTCTGCAATTTTATTTTGTCAATGGAGAGTTTTATTTTCTCATTACCTATTCTAATTCTTTCCATTTCTTTTTTTTCTTTTATTAATATAACTAGTATTTCTAGAACAATATTTAATAATAGTGGTCATAATGGACAGTCTTGTTTCACCCCTGATCTTATTGGAAAAGCTTCTAGCTTATTCCCATTACAGATGATACTTGTTTATGATTTCAAATAGCTACTACTTATTATTTTAAGGAAGGTTCCATTTATTCCTATGTTTTCCAGTGTTTTTAATAGGAATGAGTCATATTCTGTCAAAAGATTTTTCTGACTCTATTGAGATAATCATATGATTTATGGTTTGTTGTTACTGTTTTTTGTTGATGTGGTCAATTAATCTGATAGCTTTATTTATTTATTTATTTATGTTTTTTTGGATGGGGGAGGGCAGAGTAATTGGGGTTAAGTGACTTGCCAAGGTCATATGACTAGTAAGTGTTAAGTGTCTGAGGCTGAATTTGAACTCGGGTCCTCCTGAATTCAGGGTTGGTGCTCTATTCACTGTGCCACCTAGCCACCCCCAAAACTGATAATTTTCTTAATATTGAACCAGTCTTGTATCCCTGGTAGAAATCCCAACTAGTCATAGTGCATAATCTTTGTGATACATTGTTGTAATCTTCCAGATAATATTTTATTTAAAATTTTTCTATCAATATTCATTAAGGAAATTGATTTGTCATTTTCTTTCTCTGTTTTTGCTCCTCCTGGTTTAGGTATTAACACTACATTTGCTTGTAAAATAAATTTGGTAGAATTCCTTTGCCTATTTTTCATATAATGTTGCATATATAGTTTATATAGTATTGGAATTAATTGTTCTTTACAATTTTGGTAGAATTCATTTGTCAATCCATCTGGTCCTGGGTGTGGGGGGGAGTTCAATTCTTAATTCAAACACGAAACTAATTAAGTATCTTATGCATGACTATTTTTTTCTCCATCTACATTTTGCTGAATGGGGGTGAGGGTAATGCCTTTATTATCATCTATATTAAGAAATTAAAAGAAGAAAAAGGATGCCAATGTGATTCCTACTTTGGGTTCTTCTAGGCAAAATGCATTGACAACCATATGTTCCTGCTTGCACAGAAGTGAAAGTCCCATCTCAGTTATTAATATTGAAAATTCTCTGAGTGAGTTAAACCATTAATTACAGTGACAACATTTATTCTCCCTGTGGCTGGTATATGATTAAACATAACATATGTTACCCAGCTCAAAACAAAAGGAATCAAAACAAAAGCAGAATCTTTGGAAGCCAAAACATATTTTTTCTTTATGCTTGACAGAAAACAAGAGCAGAAACCCTCCATTTTCTCCATTCTCTAGACTTTTACCTAGCAATTTATTCAAGTGTCTGGTGGATTTGAAAAAAGAAAGTGATTTTAGGATAAACCTTTTTTGATAATAAAATGAAAATGAGGCCTAGATTTTAGTTGACATGATTTTGACATCATGTGTCAGAGATGTTGACCAGCAGTGATCTGGGGAATGAAAAAATTTAAAAAAAAGATATAATGAATTTCAATTATAATGTCAATAGAGACGTCATCACTGGAATGATATACTGGGTGCCTGTTTTTAGGTTAATTCAACTGAAGAAAATACTTACATCAAAGGAAAAATTTAGTTGGTAATGTCTTACTTTGAGGATTTGTTGAAACTTCCTTTTAAATGATATGTGCTCCCATGTACTTTTTCCATAGGAAGTGGACATAGATAATGAATTAACTGGGAATAATGTCACACAAAGAAAAATGGTGTGAAGAGATAGGAATATTTAGCCTAGAGAAGAAAAGACTTAGAATAAATGGTTGGGGTAAAAGACAAAAATTCTTTCTTTAAATATTTGAAGGACTGTTATAAAGACTAGTCTTTATATTTCTTCTGATTGATTCCAGGAAATAGTATTAGAAACAATAAATTAAAATTACAAAACAGCAGATATCTCCCAAAACAAGTGGAAATTTCCTCACCAAACATTTCTAAAAGTTAAAAGGGTTTTCTTGAGTTGTATAGCCTATTCCCTAGGTCTTCAAACAAAGGCTATATGTCTGCTTGTTAGGGATGTTCTGAAGGTCATTCTTGTAAGGAGGGAAGTTCCCAAGATATATGTTGGATAAGATCCTTTGCAGTGTTTTCCAAGTTTTGAGATTTTGTTATTCTATGAACTTATTACAAACCAGTGAATTCTACAGGGACCAACATGTCTCTTCTGTATTACTATAATTTATACAATAACATTGTCTCATATTCATATAATATCTCAAGGCTTACATTTTTTAAAAATAGAGGTCATTTTAGCAGCATTATACTCCCCATTTTATAGAGGAGAACATGAGGCACCAAGAGATGAGTTAATTTACCCAGAATCAACTACAACTGTAGCTAGGAATGGTTAGCACTGGGACTCAAAGCAGGCATCGGGGCACAGAGATTCACCTTGTCCTAATGGTAAAGTCAAAGGGGGTATGGGAGAAGATATGGGAGAGAGTAGATTGGATGAGGGCACTGCTGTTCTGGGGAGGTAGGTAGGGGAAAATGGGGAAAAAAATTATAACTCAAAATCTGGCAGAAAGCAATGATGTAAACCAGAAATTAATAAAGCATTTGTTAAAAAATAAAATAAAAAAAAACAGGTTTCAGATTTCAACTAATTTACTCCTTCTAGTATTCCGCACTGCCCTTTCCACAATACTTGATAACCACAGTTACCATCTTCTATTTTCCTACTGACTTGAGGATATGACATATCAGAGGATAAGGGAACAGGACTTGATGGTGCCATTGGGGGAACATTTAAATTTGTATTAGAGTAGTTTATTCTACTAAATGCCCTGTAAGTTCAGCAAGGAAGAGACTATGCTCCCCAGCAGGGGCCTAACAGCAGGGCAAAACAATTGGTGAAAACTCTTCAATGTAAATTTGAATTTGATTGAAAGATTTAGGGAACAACAGGAATACAAGACTTATGTCTCTGCAATGTGATTTTGAAGGTGAAATAGAGAGAGGAAGATAGAGGGATACAATGGCCCCAGTGACCAGTTCTATCCTGCTCTCACGCTGTTTGATTTATGATATTTGGTTAGTGCCATATGAGCATTAGCCCACAGGGCATTTTATCAGGGCCCATTTTAGTCCTGGGGTTACAAGTATAGATTTAAGTATAATAAAGTTCCAGACCCTAGGAACTTCATTCCTAGGAATGAATGAGGGAATCCTCATTCCTAGAATCCTAGAGACTGTACCCTATTTCCATTTTCACCCATGCAGCTATGACCAGGAGAATTATGGAATCATTTCTAAATCACTTGTGAATTAAGAACATATATTTTCCTCCCTCTATGAAGTGCAGTTCCTTGAATTCTTAGGAAGGGATGGTTGCATTTTAATACAATTGCTTTCTTTTGTGCAATTTTGTTTCCTTTGTTTCTTATTTTATTCTATGTGTTTAAAATCATTATTCTGTTATTGGGCAGTACACTTTACCAGACTGCCAAAGGCATCCAACAAACACATATATGCACACACACACACACACACACACACACACACACACAGTTCTAAAAAATCAGTGGTTTAAATATAAAATAATTTAAATGTGAAGTAATCTTTAGAATTGAGCATTTGACAAAAAAAGAGAAAGGCAGTCAATATAACTTGGTTTTTACGGGACACATTATGAATAGCAGCAGATTCAGAACATTCATATTATGAGAGTGGATTAAAGATTTAATGCAAACATAATTTAAAAGCAGGTATGGAAAATGCTGTACTAGAAAATGCACTAGACTTTGGAGGCAGGAGACATGGATTCTAATCCTAGCACTAGTTCTTCCTTCCTTCTGCATTCTCACTCTCTTTTCTCTCTCTCCCTATCCCGCCCACCCTACTCCCAAGGGCTTATCATATTGGCATGGAACTTGGTGCCAATGCCTGATCCATTTTATTTTTAGCCAACTGCAGCTCAGAACACTGAACTCAAGATTCCCCAGTATCAACCTCTCCTGCAGCAGAACAACAAGAATCCCTGCCACATCTGGCCTAGCTCTGATTCTTATTACCTCTGTGATCATGGGCAGGTTATTTTGCCTTCCTAAACCTCTGTTCCCTCCACCGTAAAATGGGTATAACAATATGCTACTTACCTCACAGGGTATTTTAAGGAAAGTGCATTATAAAAAAAAGTATGAGTTACTTTTTCACAAGGAGTATGGTTTTTTTTTTTTATCATACCCCACCTTTTTTTTTTTTATTGGGCTACTGTATATATACTTTGGGAGTATGCCATGTAGTATTTATAAATATAAATGAACATTCTCAAAGTATAAGATCCATATTTAGAGCAAAAATCTGGGCAGAAGGTCTCAGTCTTGGCATAGAATTTGTATGAGGTAAACGGCCTCAAGAGATGAAACAGCTAAGGCATTACAACACTGAAAAGGATATCATGGTCTATTCTTTTGCTGGTTGTTTAGGTACTTAAAATGGAGATGCTGGGCAATTTAGTAGGAACTAAACAGAAAGAGCCTGACATCTCTCACCTTGCTGTGTTTGGAGAAAGAGCCAATTTTCACCAAGTATTTGCTTAAAACACACTTTAGAGATTCCCCCTAGAATATTTCTCCAAAGAACTCTTTCATCTATTGACCTCTGAAGAGGCACTTGGGACTCTACTTAACTTGAAACAAGGAGGGTATGCTTGTAGACTAGGGAATGACTTGGACAGAAGGAGAAGAGATGACATGTGATTACATAAATAGTGAACAGGCTCACCATTTCTTATTTGTGAAAACTGGTATATTGCAACTGAATTTCAAAGGACACATAATGTTTATGAAAAGGAGAAGAATTCTGATATTCCGGAGAAATAGGGTGAAGTAATGAGAGAATGGGGTAAAGTGGGAAGATAAATATAAAAGAACATAAAAAAAGTAAGGTGTGCGACCCTGGAGTCAGAAGGACCTGAGTTCGGATCCGGCCTCAGACACTTAATGCACACACAAACAAAAACCTAGCCATGTGACCTTGGGCAAGTTACTTAACCCCAATTGCCCTCCAAAAAGCCAAAAAAAAAAAATAAGGTGTGTAACAGAACATAATAAAAATTCTTACTACCCCTACCCTTATTCCCTTATTTCTCCAATGAATGTAGGAGAATTTGATAAATGAAGGAGGACTCCTCTATCATTGGGGGGAGGGGAAGGGCTGTAGAAGTAGTCATTCTTATCTATATCTTGCCCCTGGATCCAGATGACTCCAGAGGAGACAGTGAGGCTGGTGACTTTGCTGATCCTCCCTCACTTAAATCCAATTCACTTGCAAGTCAGAGCAACACCTTCCTGATGTTATGGCCCCCTTCAAGAATAAAAAGACAAATAGCAACCTGTGAATATCAAGAGTTGTCCCAGTAGGAATACAACTGGCCAGTTATGTGACTACCTTAGTAATATGTTATTGTGTTATGTTTTTGTGAATGTTGTGCTTTAGTTTCTTGAATGTTTTGCTTTTGTTTATTGCTGAATAAACAGAGAGTTCACTTTACTATGCAATTAGGTCCTTAAAGTTATTCACAACAATAGTCCTCAGGAAAACTTCTTGTGATTGACTTTACATGGGGTATAGGCAGTGCTTGTATACATGCTGGGCTGGACCAAGACACAATCATTTTTAGGTCTTGAGCTACTTTTCCCACAGGTTCTTTCAAACAGTATTGTTCCAGGTCTTAGGGGCTGTGATTACTCTGTGGGATATAGAATCAGAGTTCTGATGGGAACAGGTATAAGGAACAGTGATTGTGAGCATGTCAGAGAGGTGATGGATATAGGCTCTCAGATCTCTGGGAAATAGAAATAGTGAACATCATGTGCAATACACTTTGCCAGAGGGTGAGAACATCCAGAGTTCAAAAAGACTGTTGTTATACCAAAAGCAGGGCACAGAGTATTCACTGGGTCTTAGCTCTGAGAAACAGGGTATTTCTAAAATGTGTTGACATATATGTATTTGTATGTATGCATGTGTATACATATATGCACACATGTGTGTTTAAATATATGTGTATATACATGCACACATGATAATGTCTCTCCATTCGAAATCTGGAAGTGGATAGCATGTTTCATCATTAATCCTTTGGAATTTTGGTGAGTCATTAATCAGAGCTACTAAGTCTTTCAAAATTGATTTTTTTAATAAAATTGCTCTTACTATATAGATGGCTATCCTGGTTGTCCTAACTTTACTTTGAATCTATTACTAGAGGTCTTCCCAGGTTTTTCTGAAACCATCCCTTTTCTCATTTCTTAAAGAACAATAGAATTCCATCAAGTTAATATACCATAATTTATTTAACTATTTTCCAATTTTTTGTAACCACCACACAAAGAGCTATATATATTTTTTAAATCCAAGTAGTCAATGGTTTGTTTTATTATTCCTCCCTCCCCAAACAAGAGCTCCTAAATTTATTATTTTTTTAGCTTACAATTTTGTTAATCTCTCCTTTTATTATCAGAATTTCTTTTTTAGTGTTTAATTGGGGCATTTTAATTCATTCATTTTCTGTTTTTTTTTTTCCAGCTGCATACCCAATTCATTAACTTGCTTTTTCCCCCTTTATTGATGTAAAAATTTTTCCTTAAGTACTGCTTTGGCTTCATCTTCAAAATTTTGCTATGTCTTCTCACTGTCTTCATTCTTTTTAATGAAATTACTGATTGTTTCTATGATTTTTTGTCCTACCTGTTGTTTAGGATTTTACTATTTAGTTTCCAATTAATTTTTAATCTATGCTTCCAAGGTCCATCATTGAATATAGTTTTTTTTTTTTTTTGCACTGTGGTCTGAAAAGAGTAAACTTAATATTGATATTTGTTGATATTTCTGCTTTTCTGCATTTGTTTGTGAGGTTTTTATGCCCTAATACAAGGTCAATTTTTGTGAAGATGATATAACAGCTAAGAAATAGGTATACTCCTTTCAATTACTGTTTATTAATTATTAATATTCTCTTGAAGTCTATCATATATAGCTTTTCTAAAATTCTATTAATCTCCTTAAATTTTTTTCTCATTTATTTTCTTGTTAGGTTTATTTAATTTTGGAGGGGTAAATTGAGATCCTTCACTAAAATAGTTTTACTATTTATTTGTTCTTGTAAGAAATTTAACTTTTCCTTTAAGAATTTGGCTCCTATGCCATTTGGCATATATAAGTTCAGTACTGATATTAATTAATTGTCCATGGTACCTTTTAGAAAAAAATGTACTTTCTCTTTTTGTGGGTGCTACTATTATCCCCTGTACAGATAAGAACACTGGGGTAAATAGAGGTAAAGTAACTTGCTACAGTTAATAAATTTCTGAGACCAGATTTGAACTCAGCTTTTACTGAACTCAGCTTTTATTGCCAAATAGCAAATGTAATTTGCATTACATTTTTATTTAGAGCCCATTGTTATTAGCTCATTTTCAAAGATTCATGGTAGTACTTTCACCTTTCCATCAACGTGTTGAGTTCCTTTAAAAATCCAATGAGCCAAATCAATGCCCTAGTATCCAGTGCAGGTATTTTAAGAGGTGGATAAAGTGCAAACCTTTCCCCTATGCTTTTCACTTTAAACCTGGAAAGCTCCAAGGCAAAAGATAGGAAGCAGTTCTGAGTGGCTTATCTCAATAGAATCAAACCCTCCTCAAAACTCTTTCCAAGGAGCAGCTAGGTGGCGCAGTAAGTAGAGCATCGGCCCTGGAGTCAGAAGGACCTGAGTTCGGACCGGGCCTCAGACACTTAAAGCACACACAAATAAAAACCTAGCCGTGTGACCTTGGGCAAGTTACTTAACCCCAACTGCCCTCCAAAAATCAAACAACAACAACAACAAAAAAAACTCTTTACAAAAACTTTAAATTTTTTAGCTTCAACCCTCCCCCAAATACATTTATACTATTAGTACGAACAGACTTCAACTTTCTTTAGCTTTTCTATCTTTTTCCTTCTATTTCTCCTTACTTAACCCTTGTGGCTTGCATTTTTCCCCTTCTAGTGGACTTTGGTTAAGCCTATCAAACTTGAAATTAACCTTTTGGTTTACAATCTGCTTTCTCTGTTTTCTTTACCATACTTATTTTCTTAAGTCCATCTCATCATACTTCTTATTTTTCTTCAAAAAACTTCTATACAGTTGTACACCAAAATTCATTTAGCATTTATAAAAAAAAACATTCAGAACACAATTTAGAAATTTATAGTAGAGAGATTACATTTCAGTCACCAATTTAGTCTCTAATTAATTTATAATGTCATAAATTCCTGCAGACCAGGGCAGGGCTATTTTGCCTTCTCTTTTCTCTCTTTTTTTTTCTTGCCTTTCAAGCTCTTACAAAAGTGGTTTCTTAAGCATACCATAGCCCCCCTTTTTTTTTGGACGGGGGAGGGCAGGGCAATTGGGGTTAAGTGACTTGCCCAAGGTCACACAGCTAGTTAAGTGTTGTGTCTGAGGCCAGCTTTGAACTTAGGTCCTCCTGACTCCAGGGCTAGTACTCTATACACTGTGCTACCTAGCCACCCCTCCATAGCTCTTCTTAAGGTCAAATTTGGGACCTATTAGGATTTTTAAAATAAAATTTAGACCTATCTTTACATAATTTAAGTGCTCCATTTCTTTTTTTATTAATTTATTAGTTTAGTTTCAATTAACAAGATTCAATTCCATAATTCCTTGATTTTCAAATTTCCTTTACTTCCCACCTCTCTCCCCACACGACAACATATAGTCCAGTATAGGATCTGCAAATGCATTCATATTAGACATTATTCCAATTACAAAGGCGTATTGTACTAGGTGGGATGAAAGATGGTAAGGAAGAAATAAAACCAAACAATGAAAAGAACAAGATCATTTAGTTTGCTTCCATCAGGATTCAGGCTCAGTTCTTTCTCGTTATATCTCTGGATGGCGCATTTCTCACTTTCTTGAGTCTTTCGGGATTAACTTATATCACTGCATTGCTGAAAAGAGTCCAGTCTGTCATAGTTAGTCATCACAGATATGGTATGTCTGTGATTGTATACAAATTTCTTCTGATTCTACTCTTCTCGCTCAGCATCAGTTTGTATAAGTCTCTCCAGGTAATTATGAAATCCGTCACCTCCTCGTTTCTTATAGCACAATAATATTCCATTACATTCATATACCATATCTTGTTTAGCCATTCCCCAATTGATGGGCACCGCTTTAGTTCTTTGCAACCACAAAAAGGGCTGCTAAAATATTTTTGTACATATGGGTCTTCACCAACTTCTATGATCTCTTTGGGATATAACCCTAGAAGTGGTATCGTTGGGTCAAAGGGTATGAAATTATTTATAATACTTTGGGCATATTACCAGATTGCTCTCCAGAATGGTTGGATAAGTTCACAACTCCAGCAGCAATGTATTAGTGTTCCAATTTGTCCACATCCTCTCCAGCATTTGTCACTTTCTTGTTTTGTCATCTTAGCCAATCTGACTGGAGGGATGTGGTATCTCAGAGTTGTTTTGATTTGCATTTCTCTAATTAATGGTGATTTAGAGCATTTCTTCATATGCTTATAGATATCTTTAATTTCTTTCTCTGAAAACTTCCTGTTCATATCCTTTGACCATTTATCAATTGGGGAATGACTTGTATTCATATAGATTTGGCTCAATTTTCTATAAATTTTAGAAATGAGTCCTTTATCAGAGACACAAGTTGTAAAAATTCTTTCCCAATTTCCCACCTCCCTCTTGATCTTGGTTACATTGGCTTTGTTTGTACAGAAGCTTTTCAATTTAATGTAATCAAAATTATCCATTTTGCATTTTATAATGCTCTCTAATTCTTGTTTGGTCCTAAAGTCTTCCCCTCTCCACAGATCTGTCAGGTAAACTATTCCTTGCTTTCCCAAGTTGCTTACAGTATCATCCTTTACACCTAGATCATGCACCCATTTGGACTTGATTTTGGTATATGGTGTTAGGTAATGGTCTATGCCCAGTTTCTGCCATACTGTATTCCAGTTTTCCCAGCAGTTTTGGTCAGGGGAGGGCATTCGGGGGGGAGGTGAGGTTGGAAGTACCCACTTTCGAAGAGGGACAGGATCAAAGTAGGGAATGGACCAGGTGGGGCGTGGGATGGGTGGGAGGGAAATATAAGCAGTCTTTTACAATATATCTATTATGGTAATGTTCTGCATAGATATACATGTACAATACATACTGAATTGCTTATCTTCCCAGAGGGAGTGGGTGACAAGAGAGGAAGGGAATGGATCTGAAAATTAGATGTTTCAAATGTATATAAATACTATTATTAATACTATTTTGCATGTAATTGGGAGATAAGATGTGCAGGCATTGGGGCACAGAGATTCACCTCGCCCTAATGGTAAAGTCGAAGGGTGTATGAGGGAAGATATGGGAGAGAGCAGATTGGATGGGGTGATATCTTGTGGGACTGCTGTTCTGGGGTGGTGGGTAGGGGAAAAATGGTGAAAAAATGTAACTCAAAATCTGTAGGAAATGAATGATGTAAACCAGAAGTTAATAAGGCATTTTTAAAAATTAAAAAAAAAATACATGCATATATATATATATATATATATATATATGAAAAAAAAAGAAAGATTTGAACAAACCTGAGCATGACATGAATTTAAAAAGTAAAACCATTAAGGAACAGCTCAGAAGAGTAATTATTTTATACAAATCAAGTTCAAGAGGAAGAACTGATACATGGGAAATTAGATGGGGGAGGAGGGCTGGTAGTTCTGGTAACCTACTTTCATCGGGAATGGGTGTAAGAGAGAAAGTATAGAAGTTTTCTAAAGTCAAAAGAAATAAAATGGGAGGAGCATAGGGAGGAAGGAGAAGATAAGGGAGGGGTCTTTAAAGAGAAGGGTGAGGGTATAGGTAAATAGGGATATAGAAGGGTGTTTGAATTTATAGGAATGGGAGGATAGGGGAGGGATCCTTGGAGGGGGTAGGCAAGTCATGGGAGGGCAAGGTAGTGGGTAAAAGTAAAATAGAAGAGGCAGGAGGGATAGGAAACGAGATATGCACATACATAAAAAAAGATCATGATTAGAATAGGTTTCGAAATGTATGCATCTATATATATACATATATATATACTTATATATGTATCTATAGCTATGGAGAAACATATATATGCTTTATTGTCATCTTCTTGAGGGGCATTAAGGGGAGGGGGAAAAAAACAAAGTAAAAAAAGTGCACAGAAGAGAACAAAAAAAAAAATCCCCAAATGGACAATTCTTTTTTTTTTTTTAATTAAACAAATGCTTTATTAACTACTGGTTTACATCATTCATTTCCTCCAGATTTTGAGTTACAATTTTTCCCCATTTTCCCCTACCCACCACCCCAGAAGAGCAGTCCCACAAGATATCCCTTCCTCCAATCTGCTCTCTCCCATATCTTCTCCCACACCCCCTTCGACTTTTCCATTAGAGCAAGGTGAATCTCTGTGCCCCAATGCCTGCACACCTTATCTCCCAATTACATGCAAAAGAGTATTGATAATAGTATTTTTATATATATATATTTCTAACATTTAATTTTTGTTAAACAAATGCTTTATTAACTTCTGTTTTACATCATTCATTTTCACCAGATTTTGAGTTACAATCATTTCCCCCCATTATTCCCCTACCCAACCTCCCAGAAAAGCAGTCCCACAAGATATCACTTCCTCCAATCTGCTCTCTCCCATATCTTCTCCCATACCCCCTTCAACTTTTCCATTAGAGGAAGGTGAATCTCTGTGTCCCAATGCCTACACATCTTATCTCCCAATTACAAGCAAAAAAGTATTAATAATAGTATTTATATATATTTGAAACATTTAATGTTAAGACCTCGAATTTCAGATCCATTTCCTTCCTCCCTTGTCACCCATTCCCTCTTGGGAGATAAGTAATTCAGTATATGTTGTACATGTCTAGCTATGCAAAACATTATCATAGTAGATATATTGTACAAGGCTGCTTATAATTCCCTCCCACTCATCCCACCCCCCAACTGGTCCATTCCCTACATGATCCTGTTCCTCTTCTATAGTGGGTGCTTCCAACCTCCCCTCCCCCCAAGGATGCCCTCCCATCCATCATCCCTTCTCTCAACCTCCTTCCCCCTATTCTGCTACAGGTTGAGATATCCCATTTAGTATGTATGTCATTCTCGCCCTGAACCAAATTCAATGAGAATGTGGTTTTGCCTTTTTTGCCTTCCTATTCTCCCCCTCCCTTGCAACCACTTCCCCTTGCTTCTTCTACATGAGATAGTATACCCTACCCTGTCTTTCCCCATCTCCTCTTGCCACTTTCCTCTCTCACCTCATAATTTCATCCCTTGAGTATTCTCCCTTCCCAACAAATTCAACCTATGCCCTCTATCCACATATAACTGTAACCATATACACACACATTCACATATGTATTCGTATGACCACACCCCCTTCTTCCATTATTTTCATAATGAGAAAGATATCATCAGTCACAGATATTGCTTTTCCATATAGGAATGTAAATAGTTCAACTTTGATAAGTTCCTTTTGATTTCTTTTTCCTGATTACCTTCTCAGGCATCTCTTGCTTCTTGTGTCTGGATGTCAAATTTTCTATTCAATTCTGGTTTTTTCCTCAAGAATGCTTGAAAGTCCTCATTCCACTGAATGACCATATTTTCCCCTGAAACAAAATACTCAGTTTTGCTGGGTAGGTGACCCTTGGGTTCATTCCCAGTTCTTTTGCCCTCTGGAATATCATATTCCATGCCCTTCGATCCCTCAGTGTAGAAGCTGCCAGGTCCTGGCTATTCTGATTGTGTTTCCACAATATTGAAATTGTTTCTTCCTGGCTGCTTGTAGTATTTTCTGCTTGATCTGGGGATTCTGGAATCTGGCTATAATATTCCTGGGAGTTTTCTTTTTGGGATCTTTTTCAGGAGGTGATTGGTGGATTCTTTCAACCTCTATTTTGCCCTCTGGATCTAAAACATCAGGGCAATTTTCCTTGAGAATTTCTTGAAGGGTTATTTTTAGGTTCTTTCTTTGATCATGGCTTTCTGGTAGTCCAATAATTTTTAAATTGTCTCTCCTGGATCTATTTTCCAGGTCAGTGGTTTTTCCCATGAGATATTTCACATTGCCTTCTATTCTTTGGTTTTTTGGATCTGCTTAACATCATCTTGATTTCTCATAAAGTCATTAGCTTCCATTTGCTCCAGTCTAACTCTGAAGGAATGAATCTCCTCAGTGAGCTTTTGAGATTCATTTTCCATCTGGCAAATTAGGCTTTTTAAGGCATTCTTCTCCTCATTGCCCTTTTGGACCTCCTTTGCCATTTGAGTTAGTCTATTTTTAAGGTGTTGTTTTCCTCAGTCAGGCTGTTGACCCTCATTTCATCTTTTCCTGAATTCTTCTCATTTCTCTTCCCAATTTTTCCTCCACTTCTCTTATTTGATTTTTAAGGTCCTTCTTAAGGTCCTCTATGGCCTGTAACCCTCTCATATTTTCTTTTGGGGCTTTTGGAGGAGGATTTCTGACCTCACAATCATCTTCCTGTTCTATGCTTCAATCCTCTTTGCCCCCTGATGTTGTATTTTTCTGTTTATTTTGTTTCATTTGCCTTGACATGTTGCCACTAATTAAGTGTCAACTTAATTAACTTGTCAAGTAATTAACTTGACTTTTGGGCTTTTTGCCACAGTAGAACTCTGCCACCAGACAGGGGAGCTTTCTTCCCGAACGTTGGGGTCTTCACAGGTTTCTGGCAAGCTGGATACCCACCCCAGTCCTCCCCCCAGATCACAATCCAGCTCCAGGGGGGTTAAAGCAAGAGGTATTACCCCGCAAGAGTGATTGCTGGATCTCCCTAGGGTTCTCAGGCCAGGAACTGGAGCTGCCACAGAAAACTACCAAATGGTGTGTCTCCTGAGTGACTTCTAGCCCCCAGGGGAGGAAGCCGATGCATTCCCCAAATACTCATCCCAAAGTCCATAGGGCACCAACCTCTCACTTTGTCCTAGGCATATCTGAGTTGATAATTCTGGAATCGCCACAGCTGCTGATGTTCTGGGGTCCCTCCAGCCGGCTGTTGGCCTGGCCACCCTGGGGCTAAAACTGCAGCTCAAGTGCACCTGGGCTTGGCTCTCCACGTGCTGTGCTGCACTGGTCCTTCCTGCAGGGCTGCTGGGTTGTCCTCAGCGGGAGGTTAGCTTCTCCGTGTCATTCTGTGAGTGCTGGGGCTCCAGAAGTTGTTCAGAGTCCCCTTTTACATTGTTTGTAGGTGATCTGGGGGGAGATTGCCTTGGACTCACTGTTTCTACTCCACCATCTTGGCTCTGATCCCCAGATGGACAATTCTTAACACAAGTATTATTTATCATATAGGTTTTCTTGAAACAATAAAAAAAATATTGTTACATATTTGTAATTCTAGAATTTTTTCTTCTATGCATGACATGCTTTTATTTCTTTTCAACTTTGTATTTAAGTTCCAAAATTTAAGTTTATTTTTTGTTTCTTTTCTCTATTCTGTATTTATGTTCTGATGTTTGAGTCTGAAACAAAATTTCAAGAGGAAGGAAGGAAGAATGAAAGAAAGAAAGAAGGAAAGAAAGAAAGAAAGAAAGAGAAATAAACAAAGAAAGGAAGGGAGGAAAGAAGGAAGGAAGGAAAGAAGGAAGGATGGGAAAGGAAAGGAAAGGAAAGGAAAGGAAAGGAAAGGAAAGGAAAGGAAAGGAAAGGAAAGGAAAGGAAAGGAAAGGAAAGGAAAGGAAAGGAAAGGAAAGGAAAGGAAAGGAAAGGAAAAAGAAAGTTTTGGACTAGGCAGAAAATGATACAACCTTGAAAACTCTACCAACAAAGTGATTGTCATTAATATACTATGGTCATAACAAATTCACTGAGTGATATAACCACAGATAAACTTTTGTTCAAAAATCTTCTGAGTACTATTAAAAAATATGTCAGAAACCAACAAGACATATGCTTATAAAAATTGTTAAGCAGTATCATGGAGGCTGTCTGGTACAAATCCCTAATGGAAAAATGTTCCCTGTAGATGGTAAATTTCTCTAGATACTTCTTTTTACAGATTACATGATAATTTCATAGAACCCAATTAAAAGAATTAAAACATACCTAAAATGCCTAGTAAAAATTGAGACATGCAGAACACTTTCATTATGAAAATAATGTAAAACAACTACTACAAGAATTATTGTTCTGATTTTATAGAGGAGGAGACAGGTTAGGATAACTTGTGCAACTTACCCAGATGTACTCACTACACATATATTTAGTATCTGACCTAAAATTCATACACAGGACTCTAAAGATGAAGTCTCATTCTTTCCACTGAATCATGCTCACTTCTCTGGAAAACTATGAATTTTCAATATATATTTTAAGCAGATTCATGCTTACTCAAAATATATGGGCATGGCTAGTTTCACCAGAAAAAAAGTAGGCAAAAATGTATATTGGTCAGATTATAACATACAACTGAATAGGAATTTCATTGAGTTAATATATGCTTAAGTACATAAAAAAATACCTCAGACTGGACAGAGCCAAGATGATGGAGAAAAAGCAGTGACTTGTCAAAACAAATTCTGAAGTGGAAGAACCCACAGAAAAATGGAGTGAAATAACTTTGCAGCCCACGACAACTTAGAAGGTTATCAGGAAATATCTGTCACGTGGGGTGAGAGTGGAGTACAGTCCCCTGCAGGCTGTGTCAGCACAGGTCACAACTAAGCCAACTATCAGTAGGACTTGATGGCAACCATAATAGCAGCAGCAGTGTTAATACCTGCTTCCAGAGCTCTCAGCCCACAGATGATAAGTGTTGGGGAGGGGAGAGGGAGATAGCATGTCAGACAACTGGCAGAAGGAGTTTCCAGGGATCTCTTTTCTGGCACTGGGGTAGGTCTTTGTTGCACTGCCTATACTTGGATCTGGGTTGCAGGTGTGGTTCTCAGTCCCAGGGCAAGGAAAAAGACTAGCCAGCAGAGCTTGTGGGCTACAGGGGATCGAGGACACTGGTCACATTTCCAGGGCAGACAAAAGTGCTTGTGGTCACTTAGAAACCAGAGTAGAGTCCAGGAGACTACTAAACACCCTTCTCCTTAGATCATACCACCTTGGAAGAACTTAAAACATACAAGTCCCCAGTATTATCTCTGAAAACAGTAAAAAATCTGAAAATATGGGACAGTGCCCCCTCTAGTCTGGAAGTAGAGCCCCACATAAGCACAGAGTTAAAAGTCAAGAAACGGGGTAGAAAAAAATGAGCAAACATCTGAAAAAGATCCTTACCATAAGAAATTATTATTGTGACAGGAAAGAGAAAATATATATTCATAAGAACAAAGTCAAAAGTCCTCCTACACTGAAACCATCAAAGAAACATGTGAACTTGTGTCAAGCCATGGACGAGCTCAAAAAGGATTTAAAAATCAAGACAAGTAGAGGAAAAATTGGGAAGAGGAAAGAGAAAGATACAAAAAAAAATCTGAGAAAAGAGTCAGTGGTTTGGTGAAGAAGGCACAAAAACTAATGAAGAAAATAATACCTTAAAACCAGAGGCATAAAAATCAAATGAAGAGAACAACACCTTGAAAAGCAGATTTGGCCAAATGGAAAAAGAGTTACCAAAATTCACTGAAGAAAAGAAGTATTTAGAAAGTAGAATTGGCAAATTAAGAAAGGAGGTACAAAAGTTCACTGAAGAAAAATAATTCTTTAAAAATTAAAATTGGGTAAGTGTAAACTAATGACTTTATGAGACATCAAGGAAAAATAAGACAATTTTTAAACAAATGCTTTATTAACTTCTGTTTTACATCATTCATTTCCACCAGATTTTGAGTTACAATTATTTTTCCCCCCTGTTTTTCCCCTACCCACCCTCCCAGAATAGCAGTCCCACAAGATATCGTAATTGGGGTTAACTTGCTCAAGGTTACATGGCCAGTAATTATTTATGTGTAGATGATCATTTTCTGAGGCCAGAACTGATCCCCAGTCCTCCTGACTTTAGGGCTGGAGATCTTACACACTGTGCCACCTAGCCGCCCCTAAAACAATTTTTTTAATGAAAAATATAGAAGAAAATTTTAACTGTCTCATTGAAAAAAAATGACATAGAAAATAGATCCAAGAGAAATAATTTAAGAACTATTGGGGCTATGTGAAAGTTATGATCAGAAAAAAGCTTAGACACCATCTTTCTTTCTTTCTTTTTTTCTAATGCTTTATTAACTTCTGGTTTACACCATTCATTTCCGTCAGATTTTGAGTTACAATTTTCCCCCATTTTTCCCCTAACCACCACCAAAGAATAGCAGTTCCAAAGGGTATCCTCTCATCCAATCTGCTCTCTCTCATCTCTTCTCACATACTCCATTGGACTTTCCCAGTAGGGCAAGGTGAATCCCCATGCCGCAAAGCCTGCACATATTATCTCCCAATTATATGCAAAATAGTTTTAATTATACTGTTTATATATATATATATATATATATATATATATATATATATATATATATATTTAAACAAATGCTTTATTAGCTTCTGTTTTACATCATTCATTTCTGCCAGATTTTGAGTTACAATCATTTTCCCCCCATTATTCCCCTACCCAACCTCCCAGAACAGTAATCCCACAAGATATCGAATCCTCCAATCTGCTCTCTCCCATACCTTCTCCCATACCCCCATCGACTTTTCCATTAGAGGAAGGTGAGTCTTTGCATCCCAATGCCTGCACATCTTATCTCCCTATTCCAAGCAAAAGAGTATTAACAATAATATTTATATATATTTGAAACATTTAATGTTACAACCTCAAATTTCAGATGCATTTCCTTCCTCCCTTGTCACCCATTCCCTCTGGGGAGATAAGTAATTCAGTATATATTGTACATGTCTAGCTATGCAAAACATTATCATAGTAGATATATTGTACAAGGCTGCTTATAATTCCCTCCCACTCATCCCACCCCCCACCTGGTCCATTCCCTACATGATCCTGTCCCTCTTTTATTGTGGGTACTTCCAACCTCCCCTCACCCCAAGGATGCCCTCCCATCCATCATCCTTCCTCCCATCCCCCTTCCTCCTATCCTGCTGCAGGTTGAGATATCCCATTTAGTATGTATGTCATTTTCTCCCTGAAACAAATTCAATGTGAATGTGGTTTTGCCTTTTTAGCCTTCCTTATTCTCCCCCTCTTTTGCAACCACTTCCCCTTGCTTCTTCTGCATGGGATAGTTTACACTACCCTGTCTCTCCCCATCTCCTCTTGCCACTTTCCTCTCTCACCTCATAATTTCATCCCTGGAGTATTCTCCCTTCCCAACAAATTCAACTTATGCCCTCTATCCATATATAACTGTAACCATATATACACACATTCACATATGTATTCATATGACCACACCCCCTTCTTCCATTATTTTCATAGTGAGAAAGATATCATCAGTCACAGTTATTGCTTTTCCATATAGGAATGTAAATAGTTCAACTTTGATAAGTTCCTTTTGATTTCTTTTCCCTGATTACCTTCTCAGGCATCTCTTCCTTCTTGTGTCTGGATGTCAAATTTTCTATTCAATTTGGTTTTTTTCCTCGAGAATGCTTGAAAGTTCTCTATACCACTGAATGACCATATTTTCCCCTGAAACAAAATACTCAGTTTTTCTGGGTAGGTGACCCTTGGGTTCATTCCCAGTTCTTTTGCCCTCTGGAATATCATATTCCATGCCCTTCTCTCCCTCAGTGTAGAAGCTGCCAGGTCCTTGGCTATTCTGATTGTGTTTCCACAATATTGAAATTGTTTCTTCCTGGCTGCTTGTAGTATTTTCTCCTTGATCTGGGGATTCTGGAACCTGGCTATAATATTCCTGGGAGTTTTCTTTTTGGGATCTTTTTCAGGAGGTGATCGGTGGATTCTTTCAACTCTATTTTGCCCTCTGGATCTAAAACATCAGGGCAGTTTTCCTTGAGAATTTCTTGAAGGGTGATTTCTAGGTTCTTTCCTTGATCATGGCTTTCAGGTAGTCCAATAATTTTAAATTGTCTCTCCTGGATCTATTTTCCAGGTCAGTGGTTTTTCCCATGAGATATTTCACATTGCCTTCTAATCTTTCATTTGTTTGGATCTGCTTAACAGCATCTTGATTTCTCATAAAGTCATTAGCTTCCATTTGCTCCAGTCTAACTCTGAAGGAATGAATCTCCCCAGTGAACTTTTGAGATTCTTTTTCCATCTGGCAAATTCGACTTTTTAAGTCATTCTTCTCCTCATTGCCCTTTTGGGCCTCCTTTGCCATTTCAGTTAGTCTATTTTTTAAGGTGTTGTTTTCCTCAGTCAGGCTGTTGACCCTCATTTCATACTTTTCCTGCATCCTTCTCATTTCTCTTTCCAATTTTTCCTCCACTTCTCTTATTTGATTTTTTAAAGTCCTTCTTAAGGTCCTCTATGGCCTGCAACCCGCTCATGTTTTCCCCTGGGGCTTTGGAGCAGGACTTCTGACCTCACAGTCCTTTTCCTGCTCTATGCCCCCAAAATAGGAGTCTAGGGTTGCATTTTTCTGTTTCCTTTGCCTTGGCATGGTGCCACTTAATTACTTGACTTTTGGGCTTGTTGCCACACTATGGCTTTAAGGCCAGATAGAGGAATTTTCGTCCGGAACGTGTGGGGGGCAACTTCCGTTTCTGGCAAGCTGTAAACCCACCCACGACTTCCACCCTAGATCACAATCTAGATCCAGGGAGGTTAAAGCAAGAGCGATTACCCCCCAAGACTGATCGCTGGATCGCCCTACAAATTTGCAGGCTGGGAGCGGGAGCTGCCTCTGAAAACTACAAAAAGTCGTTTTTCCTCAGCGACTTCTAGCCCCCAGGGGATGGAGCCAACGCATTCCCTAAATACCGGACCCAAAGTCCACAGGACACTAACCTCTTACTTTGTCCTAGGCAAGTCTATGTTGATAATTATGGAGTCGCCACAGCTCCTGGTGTTCTGGGGTTCCTCCAGCTGGCTGCTGGCCCTGCCGCCCTGTGGCTAAAACCTCGGCTCATGGGGACCTGGGCTGGGCTGGGCTCGGCTCCTGCGCTCTGCACGCTGCACACTGCCAGGTCTCAGACCACTGTGCTGGTCCTTCCTGCAGGGCTGTTGGGCTGTCCTCAGCGGGAGGTTAGCTTCTCTGTGTCGTTCTATGGGTGCTGGGGCTCCAGAAGTTGTTCAGAGTCCCCTTTTACATAGTTTGGGGGGAATCTGGGGGCAGAGTGGCTTGGATGAGCTGTTTCTACTCTGCCATCTTGGCTCTGCCCCCTGTTTATATATTTTTAAAACATTTGATTTTAAAACTTTGAATTCCAGACACATTCCCCTCCTCCCCTGCCACCCACTCCCACTGGGAATATAAGCAACTCAGTATATACTGTAAATGTATACCTATGCAAAACGTTTCTATAGTTGATATATTGTAAAAGACTGACTACATTTGCCTCCCTCCTATCCCACCACCCACCTGATCCACTCCCCACTTTGATCCTATCCCATTTCAAAAGTGGGTGCTTCCAAATTCCATTGCCCCCAGCCTGCCCTCCCTTCCATCATCTGCCCCACATCCCACTCCCCCCCACTGTCCTGTAGGGTGAGATATCCCATTTAGCATGTATGTCATTCTCTCCCTGAGCCAAATTCAGTGAGAATAAGGTTTTGCCTTTTTGCCTTCCTATTCTACAACCACTTTTCCTTGCCTCTTCTAAATGAGATAGTTTACCCACTCTGTCTCTCCCCATCTCCTCTTGTCATATTCTTCTCTCACCTATCAATTTCACCCCTTAAGTATTATCACTTCCCATTAAATTCGACCTGTGCCCTCTATCTATGCATACTTGTGAACATATATACACACATACACATATGTATTCATATGCCCATATGCCCTTCTTCAACTATTTTCATACTGAGAAAGGTTTCATCAGTTACAGTTATCATTTTTCCATGTAGAAATGTAAGTAGTTCAACTTTGATAAGTTCCTTTTGATTTATTTTCCCTGATTACCTTCTGAGGCATCTCTTTCTTCTTGTGTCTGACTGTCAAATTTTCTATTCAACTCTGATTTTTTCATCAGGAATGGTTGAAAGTCCTCTATTCCACTGAATGACCATATTTCCCCCCGAAACATGATACTCAGTTTTGCTAGGTAGGTGATTCTTGGTTTTAATCCCAGCTCTTTTGACCTGAGGAAAATCATATTACATGCCCTTCTATCTCACAGTGTAGAAGCTGCTAGGTTATGTGCTATCTTGATTGTGTTTCCACAATGTTGAAATTGTTTCTTCCTGGCTGCTTGTAATATTCTCTCCTTAATCTGGGAATGCTGGAACATGGCTATAATATTCCTGGGAGTTTTCTTTTCAGAATCTTTTTCAGGAGGTGATTGGTGGATTCTTTCAACCTCTATTTTGCCCTCTGGTTCTAAAATATCAGGGCAATTTTCCTTCAGAATTTCTTGAAGGATGATTTCTAGATTCTTTCTTTAATCATGCTTTTCAGGTAGTCCACTAATTTTTAGATTATCTCTCCTGGATCTGTTTTCTAGGTCAGTGGTTTTTTCTCATGAGATATTTCACATTGCCTTCTATCCTTTCATTTGTTTGGATCTGCTTAATAGCATCTTGATTTCTCATAAAGTAATTTGCTTCCATTTGCTCCAGTCTAACTCTGAAGGAATGATTCTCCTCAGTGAGCTTTTGAGATTCTTTTTCCATCTGGCAAATTCGACTTTTTAAGGAATTCTTCTCCTCATTGTCTTTTTAAGCCTCTTTTGCCATTTGAGTTAGTCTATTTTTTTAAGGTGTTATTTTCCTCAGTCAGGCTGCTGAATTTCATTTCATTCTTTTCTTGCATCTTTCTCATTTCTCTTCCCTCTTTTCCCCCCACTTCTCTTATCTGCTTCTTAAGGTCCTCTATGGCCTGTAACCAGCTTGTATTTTCATTTGGGGCTTTTGGTGCAGGAGTTCTGACAGTTGTCCTAATGTCCTATGCTTTGATCCTCTTTGCCCCCAAAATAGGTCTAATATTGAATTTTTCTGTTTATTTTGTTTCCTTTGCCTAGGCATGTTGCCACTCAATTATTTGATGTTTGGGCTTGTTGCCACAGTAGGATTCTTCACCAGCCAGGGAAGCTACCATCCCAAATGCTGGGGTTTTCTCACCTGCTGGAGGTATTAGTTGGGTGGCCTCTCTGAAGCCTCCACACACTCTGGCAAGCTGGTCACATACCCCCGACCTCCACCCCAGACTGCAATCCAGATTCAAGAAGGGTAAAGCAAGAGCAATTACCCCCCAGACTGATTGCCGGATCCCCCTACATTTTGCAGGCCAGCAGCTGAAGCTGCAACATGGCAGGTGGGCCAAGGCTCCTCTGTGGCTTCTTGCCCCCAGGGGAAGAAGCTGATTTGCTCTCCTAACCAGTCCCAAAGTCCATAAAGCACTGACCTCTCACTTTGTCCTAGGCATTTATGTGTTGATAATTCTGGAGATGCCCCAGCTGCTGGTGTTCTGCGGTCCCTCCAGCTGGCTGCTGATCTGGCTGCCCTTGGACTAAATCCTCCAACTCAGGCGGGCCTGGGCTTGGGTCCCAGAGTGCTGTGCTGGCTACTCCCTCCCGGGCTGCCAAGCTTTCTTCAGTAGGAGGTTAGCTTCTCTGAGTCATTTTGGGATTTTGGAGCTCCAGAGGTTGTTCAGAGTCCCCCTTTTACATAGATTTGAACTGGTGTGTGCTGGAGCTTCTCAGAAGTGCTGTTTCTACTCCTTCTTCTTGACTCTGACCCCTAGACACCATCTTTCAAATAATTATCATGGAAGTCTCCCTTGATATTCTAGAACCAGATGGTAAAATAGAATGGAAAGAATCCACCAATCACCTCTTGAAAGACATCCCAAAATGAAAACTCCCAGGAATAACACAGCTAAATTCCAGAGTTCCCAGGTAAAGGAGAAAGTATTGCAAGCAGAAGAAAGAAACAATTCAAATATCAAGGAGCCACATTCAGAATTACATAGGACTTGGTAGTTTCTGCATTAAAAGATTGGATAGATTGTAATATGATATTCTAGAAGGCAAAAGTGCTAGGATTACCACCAAGAATCACATACCCAGCAAAACTGAGTATAATTCTTTTGGGCTAGTGTTGGGACAGGGGCAGGGTGGAGTTAGGGGTGGGGAAGGATGAACATTCAGTGAAATAGAGGACCTTCAAGTATTCAGGATGAAAAGACCAGACCTGAATGAAAAATTTGATTTTCAAATATAAGACTCAAGAGAAGAATAAAAACATAAACAGGAAAGAGAAATAATAATTGACTCAATATAGTCAAACTATTTACATTTCTACATGGGAAAATACTTGTAAATCCTAAAAAAACTTTCTCATTATTAGGGCAGTTGAAAGGAGTATCCATATACAGGGGGCATGAGTGTAAGTGGAATATGATCAGAAGATTATCTAAAAAAATTTAAGGGGTGAGAAAGAGGAATCCACTGGGAAAAGGGAAAAGAAAGAGGTGGAATGGGGGCAAATTATTGACAGAAAGAGGCACAGAAGAGATTTTACAGTGGAAGGGAAGATGGGGAAGTAGAAGAGAGTGTGTGAACTTTATTCTCTTTGGAATCGGCTAAAAGAAGGAGTTACATACATACTCAGTTGGGTATAGAAATCTATCTTACCATGCAGGAAAGTAGGAAGGAAAGGTTGATAAAAAAAATGGGGGGGGGTTGATTGTTATCATTTGTTCTTGAAGAGGATCAAAATGACATCACTATGCTAGGGTCAGGTTTCATTGTGTTCCACTGTGGCTGATTAGACCTATATGAGCTCAGAATGTTCTATCACAGGTTAGGCACAAATGATCTATGTGAGTATTTGGGGTAGATTCTCTAACTTTGTGTATCCTGCTTTTACTTTGAGTTGTTTCAATTCTTTGCTCATAGAACACAGCACCTTCTCTGATGTGGGCACTCCATGCTGAGTGGTACTGTGCCACTAACTCCCGTGTCATGAGTCTATTCCAAAGTTCTTAAGAGAAACCTTGAGAGTGTCCTTGTATCACCACCATGTGAGTGCTTGCCCTGTTGAGGTCTCCATAAAATAGTCTTTTTGGCAAGTGTAAATTTTGCATTGGAACAATGTAGCCAGCCCATCAGACTTCTGCTTTCTGAAGCAGAGCTTGAATGCTTAGCAGTTTAGTTCAGGTAAGGACCTCAGTGCCTTGTCCCTTATCCTGCCAGGTGATCTTCAGAGTCTTCTTAAAATAATGCAAATGGAAGTGATGTCAAGAAGGGTGGTGGTGGCCAGTAGAAGGGAGAGTGGATTGGGGGAGGTAAAAGTCAGAAGCAAAATACTTTTGTGAATGGACAGGGTGAAAGGACAGAGAAAGTAGGATAAACAGGGGAAAAATAGAATGGAAGGAAATACATAGTAATAACTGTGGGGAAAAAAAACAAAACTTTACAGCAGATTTCTCTGATAAAGACTTCGTTTTTCAAATAAATTGAGAACTGAGTCAAATTTATAGAAATAAGGATCATTCCTCAATTGATAAATGGTCAAAATATATGAACAGACAGTTTTAAGATGAAGAAATCAAAGCTATTTATAATTATATAAGAAAAAATGACCCAATCACTAAGGATTAGAGAAATGCAAATTAAAACAACTCTGCACTACTACCCCGCATCTATCAGATTGCCTAATATTACAGAAAAGGAAAATGACAAATGTTGGTATGGATGTAGGAAAATTGAGACACTAATACACTATTGATGAAATTGTGTTCTGATTCTACCATTCTATAGAACAATTTGGAAGTGTACCCAAAGGTTTATAAAACTGTATACTCTTTGATCCAACAATACCTATTCTAGGTCTATATCCCAAAGAATTTTTTTTAAAGGAAAAAGACGTATACGTGTAAAAATATTTATAGCAGTTTTTTTTAGTGGTGGCAAGGAATAGGAAATTGAGAGGTTGGCCATCAGTTGGGGAATGACTGATCAAGTTGTATATAAATGTGATGGAACACTATTGCTATGTAAGAAATGATGAGAAGAGCGCTCTCAGAAAAACTTGGAAAGACTTACATGACTGATGCAAAGTGAAATGAGTAGAACCAGGAGAACATTGTATATAATAACAGCAATATTGTATGATGATCAATTGTGAATGACTTATATGTTCTCAGCAATGCAATGACCTAAAACAATTCAGAAGGACTTATGATGAAAAATGGTATCCATCTATAGAAAATGAATTGATGAAATCTGAATGCAGATTGAAGCAGACCTTTTCTATACTTTGTTTTCCTTGAGGGTTTTTTTTTTTCTGCCTGTGTTTTCCTTCACAACATGAATAACATGGAAATATAGGTTTGCTTGCCTTCTCAATGGGGGGAGGATAGAGGGAGGAAAGGAAAGAATTTGGAACTAAAAAAATTAAGTTAATGTTAAAATGTTTTTACATGTAATTAGGGGGAAATAATATATTAAATTAAAAAAGAAGAACCTTTTACAGGCATTGCAGATGGAAAATAAAAAATGCCTAGAACTGAATGGCAGGAAAAAGAAAAGGACTGTGTCACACTTTAGAAATGGTATGACATTTTAAATAATTCCAGACTCTTCAGTGCTATATAAAGATTGTTACTTTTTTTAAAGAAAAAAAAATATTCATACTATTTCACCTAGATATTCCAGTATGTGCTAGGCACATACTCAAAGGAGGTAAAAGAAAGAACAAACAAACAAACAAACAAGCAAACATGATGACACACACCAAAACATTCATAGCAGCACTTTTTTAGTACCAAAACCTGGAGTCAATGAAAATAATGACTAGAAAATGGTTAAGCAAATTTTGATACATCAGCATAATGAAATATTATTGCTCTAGAAAAAAATGAAAGTGAAGAATTCAGAAAAGTACAAGAAGACTAACTCGAACTGTTTCAAATAAAGTATACAGAACAAGGAAAATAATGTACAATGCTTTAAATAAAGTAAATGGGGAAAACCCAAGCAACAACAACAAAATTGAAAGCCATATAATTATAATGACCAAACCTGGCCATAGAGAAGAGATAAGAAGGTATATTTTTATCCTTTCTTTACAAAGATGTGGATAAGTAGAGGACATCTCACATGCCATGAGGGAGCACTGATAATGTTAATTTTGCTGAATTGTTATTTTCCTTTCCATTCATAAAATTCATTCTCCAGTGGAGCCAAGATGGCGGAGTAGAAACAGCTCATCCAAGACACTCTGCCCCCAGATTCCCCCCAAACTATGTAAAAGGGGACTCTGAACAACCTCTGGAGCCCTAGCACCCACAGAACGACACAGAGAAGCTAGCCTCCCGCTGCGGACAGCCCAGGAGCCCTGCAGGAAGGACCAGCGCAGCACTCTGGGAGCCGGCAGCACGCAGTGCGCAGAGCGAGGGGAGCCAAGCCGAGCGGAGCCCAGGTCCCCATGAGCTGAGGTTTTAGCCCCAGGGCGGCAGGGCCAGCAGCTGGCTGGAGAGACCCCAGAAAACCAGCAGCTGTGGCGACTCCAGAATTATCAACATAGACATGCCTAGGACAAAGTAAGAGGTTGGTGTCCTGTGGACTTTGGAACCAGTATTTGGGGAATGTGTCGGCTTCCTCCCCTGGGGGCTAGAAGCCACTGAGGAGACAGGCCATTTTGTAGTTTTCAGATGCAGCTCCAGCTCCTGGCCTGCGAACTGTAGGGAGATCCAGCAATCAATCTTGGGGGGTAGTCACTCTTGCTTTAACCTCCCTGGATCTGGATTGTGATCTAGGGTGGAAGTCATGGGTGGGTTTACAGCTTGCCAGAAACGGAAGTTGCCCCCCACAAGTTCGGGACGAAAATTCCTCTAGCTGGCCTTAAAGCCATAGTGTGGCAAAAAACCCAAAAGTCAAGTAATTAAGTGGCAACATGCCAAGGCAAAGGAAACAGAAAATGCAACCCTAGACTCCTATTTTGGGGGCATAGAGCGGGAAAAGGAGTGTGAGGTCAGAAGTCCTGCTCCAAAAGCCCCAGGGGAAAACATGAGCGGGTTGCAGGCCATAGAGGACCTTAAGAAAGACTTTAAAAATCAAATAAGGGAAGTGGAGGAAAAATTGGAAAGAGAAATGAGAAGGATGCAGGAAAAGTATGAAATGAGGGTCAGCAGCCTGACTGAGGAAAACACCTTAAAAAATAGACTAACTCAAATGGCAAAGGAGGCCCAAAAGGGCAATGAGGAGAAGAATGCCTTAAAAAGCCAAATTTGCCAGATGGAAAAAGAATCTCAAAAGTACACTGAGGTGATTCATTCCTTCAGAGTTAGACTGGAGCAAATGGAAGCTAATGACTTTATGAGAAATCAAGATGCTATTAAGCAGATCCAAACAAATGAAAGATTAGAAGGCAGTGTGAAATATCTCATGGGAAAAACCACTGACCTGGAAAATAGATCCAGGAGAGACAATAAAATTCATTCTCACAAGGGATACCCTGGTGGATAGGGAAGGCGGAAGGATATATTTGGATATGGAGATGAAGTAAAACCAAGAGATATGAATGCTTTTTAAGAACCTTCATTTAAAAATAATTTTCCACAAAAGCTATAGTGTTGCTTTTCACAATACACCTAATTCAATTTACTTTAATCAACAAGCATTTACTATCAGCTCAAATGAAACTGTGATCATTAGAAACTTCATATTGTTTAATATCATTGTTTGATGCTAAGGTTATACTTTGATATATTACAATGATAGGACTCCATTATGGAGTCATTTAGGTTAAGTGGTCCTATTGGCCATAGAAACATAGAGGCAAACAGAAAATTGTACTTTTTCGCTGATATCTGTGTAAGGCAGATAAGGCTTGCAGCTTTTTGATTGGATTAACTCCACCTATTGTAGGGATGCTGAGCAATTCTCCTTAGGCTGCCTTAGATAGATAACATTGTATCCTTCCACCAGTTTGTGGTCTCAATAAAGAAACTCCTCATAACTGAGCTTCATTCAAGTCTGGTATCTAAAAGGTACCTTGGGAACTTTACTACCACATCTGAGCTTCATTAAGAACATTCTTTCCTACATCTGTCTCTGGTTACCTGTTCTAAGGTAAAACCATTTTTAGGGGATATAATCTTACCACCTGGACCACAACTATAAGCACATTTCTTCCTTGACAAGTCTCTCTGCCCTTCATTTTAGGTGAATACTTGCATCTATGGGAGTAAACCCTTGTCTGTTTATATTGCCATATGGTGTATATATGTTTTGTTTGCCTGCTTGCTATGCCTTATAATAATAAAGCTCATGATTGTACCATTTCCCTAAGTACCAATTTTCTAGAAATTCTTGAACCCAGATATTTGTTTTAACCTGAGCCATGAGGCCAAATTTAGGAGAAACAAAATTCTAAATGAACAAAGGTCAATGAAGTGGCCCATTGTGAATATAAATAGGCTACATTATATCATCAATGGCAACTTGCTGGGGAGAAGTGTTATAACTAGGATATGAATGAATAGAAAAAGAATTGGTCAATCATACTCTGAAAACAAAGGTTAACCCATGAAGAACTCAACTTTTTCAGGCACTAAAAAGAACAAGAAGGGAGTAAAAGGAAGAGAAAATACATTTGTAATAACTGAAAAAATAATTTAATTAAATTTTACAAATGAGGATGCCTCTAAATGTTGAATCTAGTTCCTTATGGAATACTTATGAAAAGTTATGGATAGGAGTTACATAGGATAAGAAAGTATAGATGGATAGTGATGGGCATCAGTGCAGGGAATATGAACACCCAGGGGAATAACTGATCCATCAAATATCTGACTCTTCAACAATCAATAAACAGGTTTAAACTGAATGTGGTACAATGTCAAGTCTACCCTACATTCTGTTTAGAGTTTAAAATATCTTTTATTATTATTTTAATCTAGTTGGTTATTAATCTACTCAGCTTTGGAAGTCCACCCTGGAGCTGAATTGTGGGTGAGTGTGAACTCACCTAACCCACTATGTTGAGCTGAATCCAGAATATGATTCATATCCTATCCACCTACCCTCCTAACCAGTGCCTATCCAGGCATCTT
Source organism: Gymnobelideus leadbeateri (assembly GCA_011680675.1). Classification (NCBI taxonomy): domain Eukaryota; kingdom Metazoa; phylum Chordata; class Mammalia; order Diprotodontia; family Petauridae; genus Gymnobelideus; species Gymnobelideus leadbeateri. The sequence goes on from WOXC01001343.1 coordinate 52,986, forward strand.
GCCACCTACCCTGACACCATATGCATATTCTGCCAGATCGCAGTGCAGGGGAGTTCAGACAAGGAGTGACTATCACACAGAGATAGCTTTATGAAGTTTTATTGCTATTCACAAGAGGAGAAAAGAGTGACTAGCAGGGATAGTATCAGGATGTGACCTCTGTACCCACAGGTGGAAGCACATTGTGTTTGGGGAGAGCCTTCTCTCTATTATTTCAGAAAAAAGCCAGGATGAAACCAATGGGATACTGTCTTGTTATTTATAGGATCAGTAAAGTATGGGTATTTTCTAAATTGCCTAATAAGGGGTGAGGGATGGGGATCAGGGACTTGGAGAACTTAACCCTCATTGTGTCACTCCAGTAATAGACTGCAAAGGATTAATGGCTAATATCTTGGTTTATCAGTCTTGGCACACTTGCATTCCAGGGTTTGAGACTGTACCTATCAAACCAATTTTCGCTGGTTTACACATGTCTGTCTTTTTCTCTGGAAACATAATCAAATTAATACTACAATTAAGATGCGAAAAGTTGTGACAATCAACTGCCCCCTGGCTCTACTCAAAGTCTATTTGACTCCTCACACAAAAACTTCTTTCCCTTGCCATCATGCATATATATGTGTGTACATGTATACATATAATATACACATATGTACATACATATATAAACACATACAAATATACATGTGCTTACATATACATACATACATATAGATGTGTGTATGTCTGTCTGTGTGTGTATAGTCTCTTAAGTTTCTTGATAGTAAGGCCTGTTTGACTTTGTAACTGAATCCTCAGTATCTATCATAGTACCTAGCACACAGCAGAAACTTCATTAATGTTTTCATTAATTCATCCATAAGAGCTTTCTTTTTTCATTTTGCATTTTTTTGGAGGGGAAGGTAGGGCAATTGGGATTAAATGACTTGCCCAAGGTCACATGGCTAGTTTCATGTTAAGTGTCTGAGGCCAATTTTGACCTCAGGTCCTCCTGACTCCAGGGCCAGTGCTCTATTCATTGTGCCACCTAGCTGCCCCAAGATCTTATTTCTTAGTAACTAAAACAGTGCTCAGAAGATGGCTGCTGGTGTTGTGTGTACGATTGTTGAGTGACAGTGGATGATTTGTAACAATTAGATCTGTATTTTGTGCCAATCTATTTTTCATGAACCCTCCCTGTACAGTCCTTGACCCCATTTAAAAACAAACAAAAAAACAAAGAAATTCTAGATTCTATGTGATGTACTCTAATTTAATCCCAATAACATAATGTTTCATCAGTTTCCATTGGTAACAGTTTCAAAATAAATCTCCAGGGGAATCATCAATGAGAACAGCTCCAAGAAGACCACAGAGATGTTTCATCTTTTGTTTGACATCTGTGTGAAGTCAAAGGGTAATAGAGTGTCCTAAGTTATAGCATCATCGATATGATTCTTCGCGTAGATTTTTGGCGATTATTTAATAGTGTGTGATATTAATGTTCTTTTGCAGAGAGCAAGATTCGATGGTCATGCTACTTTCCTTAGTATGTGACATACAGAAGAATTGACTTGAACATTTTCAGCCAAAGAATGTTGGTGTAAATAAAGAAGCTAATTTGTCACTGAGGACCTATTAGCAGAGTGAAGATATAACCTTCCTATCACCTTAGAATTCTGCTCATGTTTAGTTCCAATAACCTACGCTTTATTATTTCTATAAAATCTATCCGTCGATTTGTAAAGACAGATGCATTACAATTTGTGTTCTTTGGTACTTACTTGTTTGACTATTGTCAGTCACTGAATTTACATTGAATTACCAACAAGATCAACCTATTTCAGCCATTTCTAAAGCAAAAAGTCATTTTTCACTTGCATAGGGACGATACGCCAATCATTTTCATATTCCCAAATGGAATCTCAATGTCTGTAATATTGATGCCATCTTTAAGTGCATTCATACAAATCCCTACCCAGCACATGGTGCCTAAAGGCTACAGCTGACTCCACTGTAGTCAGACAAGGAGCCTATATTAATGACAGTCTTCCTAGGGCACCAGCCACACTTTCAATGGCACCCCTGTAGTGATAGCATTCCTGAAAATAGCCTGTCAAATGTAAGACAACAGAGTTGAGAAAACTTTATGGCAAATTTAACTGAGAAATAACTGTTTTCTACATCAAGAGAATTGCCTGATAAATGTTTTGTAGAATTTTAAAGTCAATCCAAGATGAGTTTCACTGAGCTGACTGCAAATGACAGTCCCCAAATGTTTTGCTGGTTTTTTTCCCCCTTGTCATTGCCAGCTCAGAGCATTAAGAAAATCTAATGCTAAAACTATGACTCCGGTGAGATGTGAAAATAATTATATGTTCTGCCTGAACTGCTAGGTGGAGAAACTCTCTGTCTCCACTTCTGCAAAGCATGTCAATTTCAAGTTTGCATGTTTTCTGTTTCTAATGCCCACCCTGTTTTGAAAAGCAATGATTTGAAAACAAAAGCATTTTCCCTACAGCTAAGGATCCTGGAAATTGTATGTAGACAGATGATGTATTTCTCCCTGGAGGACTTTCTTTCAGTAATAAAATACTAAATTTAAGCTGAATAACTATTTCATTTTCTCCAAGAAATTGTTAGGGGAACAGATAAGAAATATGTTAATGAGTTTGCACCCTACTAATTATACCGTTATATCTAAATCAGTGTATTGTAAAGCAATTGTAAGTGTTCCTTACTTTATAGAAAACAAATGTTTTCATAACAGTGATTATATTTCTATTTTTGCAGGATTTCTATATAGTTATTTTTCCCTTCACTTCTGTTATAACATGGGAGATAGGTTCCCCATAAAAAAGAAATTGCAACAGAATGAATAGAAAGCTTTTTAGAAGGTGAAGGCAAGCTATGTGGTATACTTAGTGTTCAGATCGCTGGGAATGATTTGATGGCATCTTTTTCCACCTTGCACCGCACCTTTATATAGATAACTCTCTACCCTTTGTTCTTCTAATAACCTCCACTTCCTGGAATCGTAGCTTCAGCTCATGTATTACCTACAATAGCAAGCTTTTCCTGACCTGTTTGTTCATGCTCCCTTCCACTTCATTTTGCTGTTTACTCCTATAGATATTTTTGTTATATTCTACAATGGCTATGATGATAATGATATCTGACATTTATATGATACTTCAAGGCTTATATAGTGCTTTAACTACATTATCTCATTTGATTCTCTTAACAATTTATGCAGAGTTGCTCAAACTCTTTTTAAAATGAAAATTTTAAAGGAGATTTGGAGTTCAATTGACTTGTCATGGATCATATACTTACTAAGTGTCTAAGGTGGAATTCAAACACAGTTCTTTCTACTAGGTTCATCATGCTATTCACTACACCAAGTTTCATACATCAAGAGAATTTATAAATAATTAGATTTATAATTCAATGTTTATACACAATAAGAGCTATACTTTCTCTCTGGCACTATATATTTCTATTTAGATTTGATTTGTTAACAGGAAAATACTTAATTACATATTTTATAGAATCCAGAGTTAAGGTTTATTAGGCTACATGCCATACCTAAATTGTTTCTATGAGGTTTCTTATTGCTGTAGAGATACAATTTTTTCAAAATCTTTTATATTTGATTCACTATCAGCAGTCCATCCATATTTTATAAAAAGAAAGGGGAAATTATGCTGAGCATTAAATTTATGTCCATCCTACATCCCATTCTTAGTCCTCTGATTACTTAGCTTTCCATACTTCCTATATGATTCAGAGATCTTTTTTTTCTAAATTTTGTTTATATGTCACATGCATATTGCTCACCCTTCCCAGTTTTATTATGCTACATCTATAAATTATCATCTTCCCTCTTTTAGTAGACATTTATGTGAGTATGTGTACATAGTCAATCTATCAGCACTTTTACTTTGTTACTGAAGTTCCTCTCAGTTGTTTTTCTATAATTCTATATGAATTTTCACTTACACCACTTCTCTGTTCAGAACAAAATCAAAGATACACATCAGACAACTACTGTGCTCCCAGTTTCCCCTACTCTGTAATATAAACCTTTATTTTACCCCATTGACCAATTTCTATTGTTGAGAATTAGATCCAGGATAAAATACCTCCTTATTAATTCCTATATCTTCTGAGATATGATAACTTTGAGACAAATAAAAAGGGACTAGGTACTCTGTTTTTGTCAGAGAATCAATGGATTTCTGGATAACTGAAGTCTGCCATCATTACTATATCATACCTCAGTGATACACTTGTGGGCTCTCTATTCATTAAACTCCAATCATGATCAGGAGGTCATCATGTCTTCATTTAAGTCTATGACTTGAGGAATCTGAATCTCATCCTCAAATATTTTCTTAGCTAAATATTCATTTCCAAGTGTTATTTCATCTGATTCTTTTTATGTCATATCATCTTTTCAGCCTTATTTTCCATTTGATCCTTGGCACATTGATTTAGAATGTCATCTATCCTAACCTTTTAATTTTAGAAATGAGGAAACCAAGGCCCAGAGGAGTTAGATAATTTGCTCAAGGCCTGACAAGTAAGTAAGTAAGTAAAACAGGTAGGGGTCATATCAAAAGAACCCTAACTTCAAATCCAGTGTTCTTTAGAATGCATCTTATTATTTATTTATTTGTTTGTTTTTTGGAGGGCAATTGGGTTAAGTGACTTGCCCAAGGTCACACAGCTAGTTTTTGTGTTAAGTGTCTGAGGCCAGATTTGAACTCAGGTCCTCCTGACTCCAGGGCCAATGCTCCATGCACTGCACCACCTAGCCACCCCTTGAATACACATTCTTTCTATGAACTTATGCTAAGGCAGCTAGTTTATATAGTGGATACAATGGCTGACCTGGATTCATGAAGACTTGAGGTCAAATTTGACTCCTGACACTTACTACTTCTATGACCCTGGGCATGTAACTTAACTTCAGTTTCCACATTTGTAAAATTGGGACAATAATAGCACCTACCTTGCAGGGTTGTTGTGAAGATTAAATGAGATAATAACAATTGTAAAGCACATAACACAGTGCCTAGAACATAGGTTATACACACACATACACACATTATATATACATATCTATCTATCTAAACATACACACACACACACACACACACATATATATATATACACACACATATATAAAATACACACATATGTATATAAGTGCTACACAAATGTTAGCTTTTATTATCATAATTACCAGCCTGGATTATTAGTTGTCACCTAAATACAACCTGTATTTTCCTAGTTCTGTGACTTTATGTTATTCCCTATGGCCTGAAACATTGTCAGACCTACTTTTATTTACTAATCTCCTAATATATAAAAAGAACTTTCTCTACCAAGTCTTCCTTAATCCCCTTGGTCAGTTAGCAACCTTCTCCTTTCCATATAATTTATCAATTTGTTCTGTATTTCTCTAATGGATTTCTCAAGCACTATTCTATATGATATTCACCTGTGTCTATGTCCTCCAAATAAACCATAATCCCCATGCACATAGAAACAATGTCTTCTCTAACGTGGTACCTCCTGTGGTGCACACTAGAGTGCTCTCTATATGGTTGATAGTTAACAAATGCTCATTGAGTTGAATTAAATCACACATCACTATGAAATTAATTCTCCTTTGTGTCATGAGTGTTATTAATATTTTGTTCCATTACATTTCAGGCTCTTTGGGCACAAGGACAATGGCTAAGCTTTGTCTTCTGCCTGTGAAGTTTGTGGTATACTATATTGGGCACTTAGTTAATGTTTTATTTTAAAATGTTTACCCATTATGCTCAGAGACATATTATACACATATTGGTTGAGTTTGCTGAGCAGTTCTACAGCTAATGCCTTCTCCCAGCAAAAGACTGACTGACTGATCAAATCCTGATGAAATACCTTCTAATACTGCTTTATATATCTTTCTTTAATTTACTCATTTCTTAGAATATATATATATATATATATATATATATATATATATATTGTTTTTGTTTTTGGAGGGCAATTGGGTTAAGTAACTTGCCCAAGGTCACATGGCTAGGTATTTTGTTTGTGTGTGTTAAGTGTTCGACGCATGATCCGAACTCAGGTCCTTCTGACTCCATGGCCGGCGCTCTACTCACTGCGCCACCTAGCTGCCCCCAAAATAATTTTTTAATTGAGGAAATTTCAAAGTGTGATGCACAAGTTTTACTTTTCTCAAATTGCTACCTGTTTATTTTAACCTGTGCTTTTATGATGTGGAATTCATTGAAATAACGCAAGTGCTAGGGGAAATATATTTTTATTTAAGGTCACTAAAGATACCATTTCGCAAGATAATATTCTAAGTCTGCCAAGGTGGCATGGTAGAACTGAAAAGTCAATTTCTCTATCTCTCATACTTTATTAAAATATTGACTGGTATCCAGCTCCTTCAGCATAAACTATTGACAAAAATACATAGAGGATTATATAGTTAAGGTTTGTAAAACTCTTTGAAAGGCATTGCCATATATAGTCTTATTATTCATATTACTCTTAAGCAAAATCATACATATGCTGGAATGGCTGATGCCTCGGCAATAAACACCATTAGAAGTAGGTAGTTAGTCTTAAGACACACAATAACACATGAAAGCATAAGGCAGCAAGAGAAAAACAATGCTTGTGGGAAATCAGAACCGGGACCAGTCATACCTAACCCCTACAACCAAAGCCTGACTTATGATTTCAGTGTCCTCATTCATGATGCATGTCCTAGTCTCTACCAGGTAAAGATGATTTCACAGTTATCTGATCTCACGGCACTTTATTTTTCACTTATTCATTTTTTCCAGTTTACATTATGTTTACATATATATATACACATATATATATGTCTACCATTACTATAAGCACTTTAAGGCAAGAAATCTTGTCTACTTTATTCTTACATTTCCCTTGATGCTACTTTTTCATGCAATAACTATTAATTCATGTTGCATAAAAGAATGAGTGAATCTCATCTACAAAGTTAGAAGATAGTCACAATATCACAGTAGTAGTTGTTGATATGGTATTATAATATATTCTTACTCCTCAACATTTTATATGCTAGTGGACACCAAGTCCTCTTTGATTTTACCTGTACAATATGTTTCACATAGATCCCATTCTTTTCTATGCCTATTGCATTCATCAACTCTCGCTAATACCTGATGATTACATTTTTTATTTGTAATAAACCATTATAAATTTTAATTACTATAAATTTTAAAGCTAGAAAAATATATTATGCATCCACAGAGCCCAAATGCTACATGTTACATATGAGGAAATTGATCCGAGAGTTGTAAAATGACTTCCAAGGCCATGCCAAGTTAAGTGTCCCATGTGAGCTTTCTAATAAAGGTCCTCTTGACTACAAATTCTGTATATTTCTTTCTTTTGACACAATGGTTCCTTGATTCATGCTGTGCTCTATACATGAAATTTCCTCCCTAACTTCCCCCACTCTACTTTACTTTTTGAATTGTTACCCATCCTTTCAAGTGAAACTCAAATATTATCTTTTACAGGAAGATTTGTTTATTACCTACTCCCACAGGATCTCACATAACAATGAAAACAACAACAACAACAACCTTCTTTAATGTATTTCTTATGAATTATTTGGAGTTATATTTATAAATTAATTTGTCATGTTCCTCATAGTCTCTCTTAGGGCAAGGATCAAAATCTTATATTTCCCTCGTCACTTAGATTAGTGTATTAGTACACAGTAAGAGAATACTTGATGAGAGCTGTAGTTACTACAGAATAGTCATTCCTAGTGTGGGAATTCCCTCCTCTTATTCAGAGCCCAAGCTTTTTCTTCCTTAATAGATAATCCCAAGAGAGTTGCCTTGGAACATAATAGTTAAATGTCCTGCCCAAGATCTCATCAGGGTTATGTGCATTTTAATGAGTGTATATTCACAGATTTACAGAAATTTATACTCTTAACGGAATTCAGAAACCATCTAGCCCAACATAAAATTAACCATCATCTTAGCCTGTTCCATGAGCTGTTTTTCAAAGTTCTTTGATAACTCTATTTCAAAAGGCATCTCAAAAATCTTAGCACAGTTTTACACTAAGACTTTTGAGATACCATGTATAATTATGTTCCTTTATAAGAATATGTATTCTATTTTATGCATTTAAATGTTACTCAGAGATTTGGGTAATATGTGTAACTAGACTTCCAAAAGAGGCTATGACACAGCAAAGGATAAGAACTGATATTGATTCCATTTAAAATCCTCTAATGGTCATTTACACGCTTTCAGAGCAGTCTATTCCACTTTTTGGTAGTTCTATTTGCAAAGAAATTCTCCTTTACATCAAACCTAAATATGCCACTTTGATTTTTAACTTGTTGCTCCTAGGCCAGCCCTCTGAGAACAAGCAGAATAAATCAATTCCCTTCACGACAATCCTTCAGAAATTAGAAAATAGGTACCATTCTCACCTCTACCTCCACCTTCACCCCTACCCACATATCAATCTCAAATCTTATATCCAGACCAACCTTCATCACTATTTTAACCAGTCATTTTTTTCTTTTCTTTTCTTTTTGGAGGGGAGAAGACAGGGCAATTGGAGTTAAGTGACTTGCCCAATGTCACACAGCTACTAATTGTTAAGTGACTGAGGCCAGATTTGAACTCAGGTACTCCTGACTCTAGGACCCGTGCTTCATTCACTGCATCCCCCCTCCCCTTTCAACTAGTCTTTTGAAAGTATGGTATTCAGGAACTTCACCATTCTAGTCACCCTCATCCACTTATTCTCCAGATTTCCCCCCATAAATGTTAGTAAGCCCATATTAATATTAGCTTAATATTTCCATTTTTAACCATTAGAGAAGTGGAGGACTCTTAATACTAAAAACTTCAGGTAAACAAACAATGAATCAATCTGACATTTCTCTAAGTTTCTTGAAGAGGAGAAAAAAGTCAAAAGAAGTAGCAAATCTCCTCCCAAAATGTAATAGGCCCTTCATATTCTCTATTCATTCTGGAAGGCAACAAATGCCAGAGATAAGGTACAAGCACAGGACTTAGGACTGAACATTTAATATTCATTCAACTATATCGCTCTTGCTTGAATAAGAACATGAAAAAAATATATAAAGAAGGGATAAGGTGTCCTGATTCAGATACTGTCATTATTCCTAAATATCAATATTAATTGAAATCAGGTTAATATTGTACAAATTTTGAAGAAAATTAACAAAGAGAACCATATGGTAAAGGGAAATACGATACTAAGTTTTTTGCACCTAAGTTTTAGTTCAAATGGAGGTATATAGTAACTGAATTGTATTGCCATCTGGTCACTGTCCAAAAGTCTACGGGAAATGAATTGGTGGTTTCAGTTGTATGCTTAAGGGACTAATATCCCCATAATGGGATAAATCAGAGGCTACCAATAGATTTAGTACTCTTGTCAAATGCGTTAGCAGAAAGTTCAAGGTTCAAAAGGCACAGAACAAAATTCAGTCTGTTTGAGTGGTCATCTCTTTGGCAGACAGCAGAGAGCATTTCTGGGCCCTGGAGGCAGTGCTGCTATTTTTCCTATATTTTCTCTGAAGGCCTGATGAGTGTCAAGTAGTAATACTCTTCCAGAAATGGGAGGTGTGAAATAGGAAAGTGGCTGTTAGGGCCCAAAACAGCTTGGTATTCCTTGTTATTGGTATTCCCTGGATTTGCAGTAAATCAGATTGTTTAAACAATTCATGTCCCCAGGATTTCTCCAGTTCAACCCCCCAAAAAAGGAATAAAAAAAAATCAGAGTACTCTAAATTTGAGTTTAGAATCACTACAAAATGAAAGTTACCGATTGATACACATAGAAATCTACCTATACACTTATGTGCTAGTTTAATAACCAACTCTCTCCATAAAATAAAATTTTTTTAAGTATGCATGATATACTTTTAAGTATATTTAATCTGCATTACTAATAGTTTTCTTTATCACTTTCTTAAATCTCCATATTAAACAAAAAACACCAACAAATCAACCCCTGATTTTTAGAGATTATAGATTTTCAAGGCATAAATTATCTCACTAAAAATTTAGCAATCAGCTCTTCCCAGCAATCTGAGCTGCCCATAATGTTCTTATATCCATGCCTTCCTATTCTGTGAAAGTTTTATAGGAATCTATCAATGAATTCAATACAGAGGTAGGGAAGACCACCCAATAGGCTGGGGTCCTTCCTCATGATCTATTGCCATTGCTTGTTGGCTATCCATCAATAGTCCTTTGTTCTCAGTATGTGACCAGCTAATCTTTTTTTTTTATTCCTTTTTCTCCTGTCTTTTTTTGCTAACTTCCCTTCTACAACTTCTCCTAAAGGATTGCTATTTTGCCACTGTGCGTATTGACTAAAACAAAACAAAACAATCAGAAGAATCAGAGTACCAAAACAAGCAATTGACATGCATCTGAAATGAATGTTTGGTTTTTTTTTTTTTTTATAAAGGCAAACAATAAGTGGATAACTTTCCAATTTCAGGTGTTTCACCTTGATAATACAGGCTCTCCACAATGAAAGCTTCACCAGCTTCCTTTTCCAGGTATTTCTTTATAATAATTCTCCTCCCTTCTCTACAGAGGTTGGCATGATATTGGGCATGCAATCATACATCCATTTGAAACCATAATTAAATCTCCTATCATTGCTTCTCAGGGAACCCAACCTATTGTCCTTATCACTTTACAGAAAGAATAATACAAATTGACAGTGGGAACCTCTTACATCCGAAATAATGATATGAAGGGAAATTGTTCCTGAAACAGGTTGACTTCCTTAGCATGTATTTAAAATGGAGGTTTTATCATGTGTAACAATGACACCCATCAGTGATGGGGAGCAAATTGATTTGGCTACCCTCACTTAAACAATTGAATAAAAATTGCAAGCTCTATGCATTTTTATTGCTTGAGAGTGAGGGCATTAATTCCTTTTTATATTCATTTTTCACTAGATGTTTGTTTGAAATAATTTTACTCTGTACAGTTTCTGAAGGCCGGTTGGATGAAATCAGTGCCAGGAATAAGATTCAGTCCTTTGTCAGCTATTTGTTCATATCAGGGATTTCACTAGGCCAGATTTTATGAAGTGATCCAGAGGAAAGAGCTGGAGCTGGTGAGATGAATGTGGTACCATTTTTCACCCTGATCTGGAGGGACATTGTGTTTGCTTCCCGTGCACCATCCTTTCAAGCATGGAAATAATCAATGCCTAAAGTCATTTCCATTTTCACATGCTCTAACTACAGTATGCATTTATTTCAGAGATGAAATATGCTACAACTCTAAATGCTTTACTCAGTGGACCAATAAGCAGCCACAACAGGGGAATCACTGGAAGTTCAGTAATTTTAAATAGCAGAATGCTGCGTATCCTGTGGTAGCTGACTAGGTTTGCAACCTTCTGCACCAGTGACTGTTATGATATGAATAACTCAAGTACTCTTTGATGTATTTTCTTAATTCTCATAGTTTTCAGTCATAGTCAGAAAAAGAAGTAAAATATATGTATGTTATTTTCAATTGATTTTTATTCTGATCTTAAACACACACACACACACATACGCATCTCTTCACATGCAAAGCAGAGTGCAAAAAAGAAGATTGTGTATGAAACCTTTAATCTCCATTCCATACTGCTTGCATTTATAGATAGAGCTAGATGTGGGTAGGTAGGTAGGTAGGTAGATAGATAGATAGATAGATAGATAGATAGATAGATAGATAGATAGATAGATAGATGATAGATTCTACATGCTACTTTCAACACTGTCCTGCTCATATGTGTTTCCTTCTGAATTTCCCCTATTCTACTCATTAAAAAAAGTTTCAATAGTCACATTTCCACCTACCCATCCCTTTGCAAAGTCATGTTGCCCTGAGGTCCGCCAAAGAAAACCTTACTTCCATCAAAAAACTATAATGGAAAAAAGGGAAAACAATATAGTTACATTTGTACAAAGAGGTAAAGCTATTATTCATTTTTTCATTGCTTTGAATATAATATTTAAAGACCATTTTCTGATTTCTTTAACTTTTCTTTGAAGGCCTCAATCCTTGACATTATTTAAATGCCAGTGGAACATACAGTGTTGATTGGTTTTTTTAGGCTATCCCTCTCCTATTTTTCCATCACTCTTGCTAAATGACAAACCCATTTTATTTTCTAGTCACATTTTTCTCTGATAACACCATTTATACATTTATATCCCTTTACTGTACAGTTGCTCATTTGTAAAATTTTGCAACTTAATCACACAACATGCGTCTATATTTCCCTTTGGTAAAATTTAAAATTTGGTTTCTTTGGAGTACATGGAATTGAATAATGAAGTTATGTATATATATAAAAGAGTATTAAATGGTTTTCCAACCCAAGACAACTTGAAAGGTTGGCAGGAAAGGTCCTTTTTTGGGTAAAGACCAGAGCACAGCCCAGGAGATCAATGACCATACCTTTCCTTAGATACCACTTTGGAAGTATTGAAAATGTTAAGAAGCCTAGAACTAGCTCTGAAGACAGAAACATGAAAAACCAGAAACTTGTGACAGTGCACCTTCCACCTTAGAAGAAAAGCCCAACTTTAACATGGTTAAAAGTCTAAAAGAAAAAGATATATTGTAAAAATGAGGACACACACACACACACACACACACACACACACATCCCTTACCATAAAATGCTAACTTGATGACAGGGAAGATAAAGATATAAACTCAGAAGAGGACAATATTGTTGTTATTTTTCAGAAAGAAGACAATGTTTTCAAAACAGCTATAAGCAAAGCTTCAAAGAAAAAAAGTGAATTGGGCACAAGCCCAACAGGAATTTCTGGAAGAGCTCAAAAAGGAATTTAAAAATTAAGCAAAAAAGGTAAAGGGAACGATGAGAAAAGAAATGATAATAATGCCAAAAATATTAAAATATATTCAATAACTTGATAAAAAACAAAATAAAACATAAAAAATACTGACAAAAGACAGTATTTAAAAATATTTAAACAGAATTAAAAAACAGAATTGTGTAAATAGAAAAAGAACAAAAATCCACTGTAGGGAACACTTTAAAAAGCAGATTTAGCCAAATTGAAAAGGAAGTATAAAAATTGATTAAAGAAAATAATTCTTTAAAAATTAGAATTGGGCAAGTGGAAGCTAATAACTGAGATAGCAAGATACAGCAAAACAAAGTCTAAAAAAGTGAAAAAATAAAAGAAAATATGAAATACTTCCTTGAAAAAAACACTATTGACCTGAAAAACAGATTGAAGGGAGATGATTTAAGAATCATTGAACTACTTGAAAGCCATGATTGAGAGAGAGAGAGAGAGAGATAGAGAGAGAGAAAGAGAGAGAGAGAGAGAGAGAGAGAGAGAGAGAGAGAGAGAGAGAGAGAGAGAGAGAGAGGGAGAGAACACCTAGGCATAGTATTACAAGAAATTTTCAAGGAAAACAGCCCTGATATCCTAGAATCAGAGGGTAAGATAGAAATTCAAAGAATTACCATATTCAAAGCCCTAGAAATATTATATCCCAATTCCTGAGCTCTCAGGTCAAGGAAAAAAATATTGCATGTGTCCAGAAAAAAAGCCATTCAAATATCTTGGAGCCACTGTCAGCATCACAAGTTTTAGCAGCTTCCATGTGATAGTAGCAGAGGGCTTGGAATATCATTAAAAAAAAAAAAAGAAAATAAGTTAGGACTAAAACCAAGAACAACTGAGCCAGAAAAAATGGAGTATAATCCTTCAGTGGAAAAAATTGAATATTCAATGAAATGGAGGACTTTCAAATATGAAAAGATAAGAGCTGAATACAAATGTTGACTTCCAAATACAAGGCTCAAGAAACACATATAAAAAGTTAAACAAGAAAGAGAAATCATAAGAGAATCAAGAAGGTTAAAATGTTTACATTCATGCATAGTAAAATGACAATTGTAATTCCTAAAAACTTTATCATTATTAGGGATATTAGAAAGAGTATACATAGACAAATGGCATGGGTGTGAAATAAGTATGAGGGGATGATTGCAAAATAGAAAGGAGAAAGGAGAGGAAGAAGAAAATTATCTTACATAAAAGAGGTATGAAAGCAAGAACTACAATGTAGGTGGAAATGAGGGTGGTGGCAATGATGGACATTGCTTGAAATTTACTCTCATTGGAAGTAGCTTAAAAAGGGAATTACATACATACTTATTTGATTATAGAAATCTATTTTATCCTTCAGGGGTATATAAGAGGGAAAAGATTAGAAAAGGGGGGTTAGTTCATAGAAGGGAGGGTAAATTAAGGAAGGCAATGGTTAGAAGCAAAACCAATTTTTGAAAAGCGACTGGAGGGGGAGGGAGGGAAGAGGAGGAGAGAGAGAAAGAGAAAAAGAGAGGGAGGGGGGAAAGAGATCAATAGAGAAAAAATAGAATGGAGGGAAATACATATTTAGTGATCATAATTGTGAATGTGAATAGGATAATGTAGTGCCAATGCAATATTCATGGTGCTGATGGTGACTACAAATATGCCAGCATAGTTCTCAATAGGAAAATATAACAGACTCTCCACACAGAAGACAGAAATCACACAGTTATTCAGACACCAGAAAATCAAATCCCAACACCCAAAAGTCAAATCCATCATGGTAACAAAGAAGTTAATACACCATAACATGGCAGAGGGCCACACCATCCTTTTGTCTTCTCACAAACAAACCCTGACAAATCTAGCTGTCACAGCAGAGGGCAAACACACACAAGCCTAGCTGTCTTCCTGGGTGAATCTTCTCCTCCCTCCAGCTCTAACTGCTCTCACTCCCAGCTTCCTGTGGGCTCTGCTCCACTCTTCAGCTAACTCCTCCCATGACAGGCTCCATGTGATTACATTCAGCTTATTATAGGGCAGAGAAGATCTTCAAATCAGGGAAGATCTTTGAATTCTGCTAGATTTGTTAAGGGGCAGAGAAGATCTTCAAATTCCCATTACTATTACAGATAAACACCTATAAAACAGAAGCAGATAGCAGAGTGGATTAAAGACCAGATGCAAATATATATTGTATGTATGTATGTGTGTATACATACACACATTTAATATAAGAAATACATTTGAAACAGAGAAACACAGAGTAAAAATCAGGAGCTAGAATAAAATCTATTATGCTTCAGTTGAGTTTAAAAAAAGTAGAAGAGGTAACAAATATGATTTCAGACAAAGGAAAAGTAAAAATAAACCAAATTATGAGAGATAAACACAGACATAGGCAATGAAATAATATAATACTGAGCACATGTGCACCAAACGGTATAGCATCCAAATTCTTAAAGGAAAATTATGTGTTACAGGAGGAAATAGACAACAACCAAACATACAAACTATACTAGTGGGGGACCTCAACTTTCCCCTCTCAGAAATACTTACACCTAACCAAAAAGTAACAAGAAAGAAGTTGAGGAGATGAACAGAATTTTAGAGAAGTTAGATAGAATAGCCTTCTGGAGGAAATTACATTCTATAAAGGGTAGTGGAAACAGAGATTTATAATAAATTGGAAACCAAATAATCTAATTTTAAAGAATGAATAAGTCAAATAATAAATCATAGAGACAATATAATTTCATCAAAGAGAATGACAACAATGAGACAAAATAACAAAAATTATGAGATGCAGCCAAAACAGTACTTAGGAGCAAATTTATATCTCCAAATAATGCCATTAGTAAAATAGAAAAAAAGTAGATCAATGAATTGGGCTTGCTATTTTTAAAAAGTTAGACAAAGCAGAAATCAAAAATCCCCAATTAAATGTCAAATTGGAAATTTTGAAAATCAAATTAGAAATTAATAAAACTGAAAATAGAAAAAAATAATAAGAATCAGCTGGAAGAACAAATAATCGAGACTATCAAGGGAATCAATAAAAAACAGGTCAAGACAGATAGCCTAGCAGTACCAGATCTCAAACTGTATTACAAAGTGGGGATCATCAACACAATCTGATAGTGTCTAAGAAAGAGAGTGGTGGATTAGTAGCATAGAGTAGGTAATTATACACAGTACTAAATTACCACCATATTCTAGTGTTTGATTAACCCAAACAGCTGAACTTTTGGGATAAAATCACATGATGTGACAAAAAATTGCTAGGAAAACTTGAAAGCAGTTTGGCAGGAACTAGGTATAAACTAATATCTTGCATTGTGTAGCAAGATAAAGTCAAAGTGCATACATGATTCAGACAGAAAGGGTGATATCATAAGCAAATTTAGGGGAGTATGCAATATTTAAATTCTTAGTTCTATGGATAAGAGAAGAGTTTATGACCAAACAAAAGAAAAAGGACATCAAAGGATATAACATGGATAAAATTTTGAGTACATTAAATAAAAAAAAAAGTTTTGTACAAACAAAATCAATACAGCAAGGTTAGAAGGAAAGCAGAAAACTGGGGGGAATATTACAGTTAAGTTCTCTGATAAAGGCCTCATTTCTCAAGTATACATAGAATTGAGTCAAATTTATAAGAATATGTATCATTTCTCCAATAACAAATGGCCAAAGGAAATGAACAAGCAGTTTTGAAATAAAGAAATCAAATTTATTCTATAGTCATATGGAAAAATACTCTAAATCACTTTTGATTAGAGAAATTCAAATTAAAACAACTTTCTGCTACCATTTAACACTTATCAGATTGGCTAATATGACAGAAAAGGAAAATTACAAATACAATAGGGGGTGTGAAAATAGAGGGACACCAAATGAGTTGTGAACTGATACTAGTATTCTGGAAAGCAATTCAGACCTATGACCAGAGCACTATAAAATTGTACATATCCATTGATCCA
Source organism: Gymnobelideus leadbeateri (assembly GCA_011680675.1). Lineage (NCBI taxonomy): Eukaryota > Metazoa > Chordata > Mammalia > Diprotodontia > Petauridae > Gymnobelideus > Gymnobelideus leadbeateri. The sequence goes on from WOXC01001343.1 coordinate 69,903, forward strand.
GCAATAGCACTAGCGGGTCTGTATAACCAAAATTTTTTTTTAATGAGAAAGGACCTATGTATATAAATATTTATAGCAGCTCTTTTTGTGGTGGCAAAAAAGTGGAAATCGAGGGCATGCCCATCAATTAGGTAATGGCTGAACAAGTTGTGGCATATCATTGTAATTGAATAGTGTTGTACTATAAGAAATGATTAGCAGAATGATTTCAGAAAAACCTGGGAAGACTTTCATGATCTGATACAAAGTGAAGTAAGCAAAACCAAGAGAATGTTGTGCACATTAGCAACAGTATTGTATGATGATCATCTGTGAATTACCTAGTTATTCTGATAAATACAATGATCCAAAATAATGTGAATTTATAATGAAAAAATACTATCCATGTCCAGAGAAAGAATTGATGGAGTCTTAATGTAGATTGAGGATACTTTTTTTTTACTTTATTTTCCTTGGCTTCTTTTTTGCAACTTGACTATTATGGAAAAAATATTTTTCAAGACATCACATATACAATTTATACAAAATCGCTTGCCTTTTAAGGAGTGGGAGAAGAGATAGGGAATTTGGAACTCAAAAAAATGTTGATTGTTTTTTTCATGTGCTATTCAGAAAATAAAAGAAAACGAACAAAAAAGAAATAGCTGTCACATGCAGGGTTTTATTCCAGGTCTTCTTATTCGAAATTCACTGCTCTTTTCATTATACTACTCTGTCTTAATTTCATAAAGCAGCCAGAAAAAATATACATTACAAAAGAAGGAACCCTGTCATCAGTTCTCAGACCTGCTAAGTCTATTTATCTCTTTCCTTTCAATAAAAGAGAGACTGAATGATGGGTCAATCACCTCAAGACCACAGCATCACAGTTGGGAATCCATTAGAAACTTTCAACCACTAGAAATCAGCGATCTGTTATTTTTGACTACTGGCAATCACAATCACATATTGGCCTATACCTAGTTTCTATTAAACTGCTTTTGAGGCAGTTAGATAGTGGATAGAGTGTTGAGGCTGGAGTAAGGAATATCTAAGTTCAAATCAGCTCTCCAATGCTCAATAGATGTGTAACCCTCAGCAAGTTACTTAACTCTGTTTGATTCAGCTTTTCACATCTGCAAAATGAGCTGGAGAAAGAAACGACAAACCACTCCATTATCTTTGCCAAGGAAACCCCAAAAGGAGTTATGAATTGTCAAACATGACTGAAGAATTACTGAACAACAATCATAAAGTAATCACATACTGAGTGGCTATTTGGGTTCTGCATGGCTATGGGAGAATTGTTAATTTAATTGAGAGAATGATGTTATTGTGTGCTTAGGTCGTAGGAGGTTTAAGGAAGCTACAAATGCTATTGGCCATCAGTTGCGTTAACTAAATTCTAGTGACCATAGAAAAGAGAACACCAGAGTCATTTCTATTCTGTGTATACCTCAGAAGGTCCTAGAACAGATCCATGGAATGAGTTCTGTGTTGAGTACATAAGAAATAGGTCTTAAATTCTGTCAAGACACATAATCCCTACCTCTGGCATTGCCCCAGAACAAGATTACACTGGCACTCCACATTAGGCAATCCAAGTATGTAGACGATGATGAATATCTCCTTGTCAAATTTGATCTTGCACCATGTATCTGATTTGGCACTTTGAAGTCTCTATAGAGAATAAGAGAATTTTCAGGGAGTTGGTGATGTACTCAAAGTTCTAGAGATTAGTCTGCATGTGAGAATATCCACATACTTGTAAAACACCATAGTTCAATATTAAAACATTCTCCATCTCATGGAAGAAGCATAGAAGAGTGGAAAAACTATTTGATCTGTAGTTGGAGGACCCTGAGCATATGTTGAATATCTTTCGGCTATTACCTTTGTGGCCTTGGGCAAAGGACTAAATCCCTTTGGACCTCAGATTCTTCATACATAGAATATAAAAGTTTGGACTAGTTCACTTTTGGACCTCAGTTTCTTCATACATAGAATATAAAAGTTTGGACTAGTTCACTTTTAGTGTCTTTTCCAGCCCTATCTCTACGACTTCATGATTGTGATAGTTTTCTCAATAATTTAACTTCAGATTTAGTCACTTGCAGTAATATTGATCCCCCTTCCCCACCTACTCCACTTTCTATAAAGAAGCAGAAAGCATCTTTCAATATAGTTTGCTGAGGATCAGGGGTGTCACCAACTTAATCACACTCAGAAACAAACCCACAAAATTAATGCAGTATTACAGGTAAAGGAAAATACTCTCTCTTCTGGCTTTTGTGTATGCATCTCCAATACCTAGCATGAATACTACAATACTACATGCTTGCTGAGTAATGGATTGTCTTTTTTAAACAGTTAAATATTATACATGTTAGCACTTTAGGTGTCCCTTAAAATGCTAGGCCAACAAAAGAGTTTTTAAAGTGTCTTCAGCTGTCTTAGATGCTTGACACTTGCCCCCTTACTTGAACACCATTTGAATAGCATTACAACTATTTCTAACATTTATGTTCAACTCTTCACTACAGTAAGTTGAAAAATTATAATAATCTCAAAGAAATACAACATTTGGGGGCCTTTTATCCATAGTGTAAGTTGGGTAGGGTACATACGCAGAGATACTTTTTTTTAAATATTCCTAAGCAGCAGTATCAAATAGTGCAACTTGGTTACTGACAAAGCTAATAAATTAAAAAGAAATGTACACCTGTGTGTAATTAAATTAGATTTGAAGAAAGTTGTGGAGATTAATGTCTGCAATCAATGTAGGCGCTTTAATCACCTCAACTGTCAGCAATAATTTATGAGAAAAGCACTTCTATATTCTCATTAGCCTAAAACTTTTAAAAAATGTATACAATAGCTTACTGTACTGTATTGTCATACAACCACACTTTATTGTATATAGTCTCATCAATGGGGGTCTCCCTCTGCAAATGTGTGATGCAACCCCTACATATGCCTTCTAACCCTTTGCAATTCTTGCCAATATTTTTCCGTAAGTCCTTCACTGAAAAACATTTTAATAATCAAAGCTTCCCATCAACTCCTTTGAATAAGTATTATATTAAGCTCCCCGTTATTGCGAGGGAATCATAGGATTTAAAGATGAAAGGAGTTGCATCTATTATAACATCCTAATTTTAGCATGGGAAAACTGAAGTACAGAACGACATGTGCTACCCAAAATGATGCCCCAGTAACAAATGTCACAGCTGGGATTTTAACCCAAGTATTTTGTCCATATTCTTTTCTCTTTCCACTATACTGTCTCACTTCTCAACAGGTTTTAAAAGGAAGTCGCATGATGCATTTATTTGGGATGTTGTTGAGGGTATTACTGCTTTAGGCTTAAGCTGGACTAGACATGACTTCCCAGAGCCCTTCCAAATGACATTTAAGTAAATTGGAGATGAAAGAAACTCGCCTTGTATTTTATCCTTTAACAAAACCAGAAAAATGAAAATCAAGTAAGCTAACAACAAAATACTGCCTCAGAAAAAGAGTATGTCAATAAAGGAAAGATAGTAAGAAATAGGTAAAAGATCATTTGTAAATGATGAAAGGTAATGTTTACATCTAGAATTTCCTTATCTTTTATGATTTATGTTGGGACCTCTGGTACAAGCAAAGGAGAATTAGCAGATGCTTCAGCTCCAGTTCATGACTCATGCCTTCCCAAAGGGTTCATTGGTTAACTGACTGCCCTAAGCCACAGGGAGTTAGGCAAGAAACAAATAAAATATATATGAGAGATAAGATGGTAAGAATAAGGAATTAAGTTCAGATTGCAATTTCTCCTGATTCTTTTTACTAGAGATCAGTTGCTCTTTAAATTCAACACTTTTTTGACCTGGCAAAAGTAGGGATTATTGTATTGAGAGAAACCACTGGCAGCACCACACTTAATGCTCCAAAACAGAGAAAAAAATGTAGGGGAAGTTATTTTCCTTGATTTTTTTTCCTTTATAAAGTAGAATGAGTCAAGGAATTCACAAGAGGTAGGAGTGTGTGGGTGCCAATAACAGTGCAATAGAACAATATCATAAGAATAGATCAATCAATTAGCAAGCATTTATTAAGTGTCTATCATGTGCCAGAAAATATGCTATGCACTGGGGATAGAGAAAAAGACAAAAACAAAAACTCATCAATCCCTGCTCCTGAGTGAGTTTATACTGAGATAGACAGAAGAGACATTTTCTACTTCTGTGACCTAAGCATTAATCCTCCCACATTCCCTTTCAAAGAAAACCAAGGCACCAAAGTCCAGGTTATTTTTTTAATCTTGAAATGACTTTATCTCAAACATATTTTATGTTTCACTTTTATTAAGTGAAAATATAAGAGAACATTTGCATTTTTAGATTCCTAAAAATTAAGCATTTATACCTATACACTTTTCCTTCTTCTTTGCTCCACAGTTGGTATTAGTGATGTGTGAAATGAGAGGGAAAATGAGTGACATTTGACTTTTTTGACAATTTCTTCAGAGCAGTTAAAAAAAGCTCTGGTAAAATCAGAAATTGTACTGCATCACAAGTAAAGCTTGTCAGTCACAGCAGAGAATTAAATACTCATTTGATTGAATTCAATTGAACAAGCATCTATTACATGCCTCATGTGTGCAAGGCATTCTGTTAGATGCCAGAGAGACAAAGACAAAACTGAAATAGCCCTTCCTCTCCAGGAGCTTACATTATATTACCCTGGGAGATAAAATTTATACTAGATAAGAGTTTTCAAATATTTCACAGACAGAACCTGTGTGTATCTAGGTTCCTCAAAGATCAGAATGGTTCCTGGACCATATAGAGACACTAAGTATAATAGTAGCTTTTATTTCTCCCAATAGAAAACAAAAAAGATGAAAATGTCACAAAAGAGCCCATAAACATATAACAATAATGGGAAAATTTGTCAAATAACCCATATAAATGTCCCCTTTAGGATCTTTTCTAAACAATATGTATGTATGTATGTATGTATGTATCTATCTATCTATCTATCTATCTATCTATCTATCTATCTAAGAAGCAATCAGGGTACAGCTAGTAAGTGTCAAGTGTCAGAGGCTGGATTTGAACTCAGATCCTACTGACTCTGGGACAAGTATCCTATTCATTGTGTCACCTATCTGCCTCAAGAGAGAAATTAAATACGATGATCTTGATATTTTTGTCTGTTTCATTTTCATGCTGGGATTTTTATATAGTTCTCCAAGTATTATAGTGCTGTGATTTAGATTCAGTCTGGAGAATCAACACACTTTGCCATTATTGTACAGGAAGATCCCCTTCCTTTCATATTTGCCTTATATGCAAAATACATAGGCAATGTATGTGTGATAGGGAAGGGGGAATTCATGTATAGAAAGATCTCTTCTCCCTTTTTCCCTGCCACCCATCATGGGCTGATCTTGTTCTTCAGTTTCAGGGAGCATAAGGATAATTTTCTTTTTCCAAAAAGGATGCTTATGAGGTTGTCTTTTCTTTAAATGTTCAGCTCTTTGAACTTTTGAATTTGAGATTATTCTGAAGGCAACCTCCAAATCTGGTATGAGGTACTACCCCAGAAATGTTCTTCCTCTGGTATAAGTCTAGATTCTGAGATACTCTTATCTAGGAAATCTCCTTTATTTAACTAGTCAACTAATCAGTAAACGCATTTTTATTAAGTGCCTACTATAAAGGCAACATGCTAAACACTGAAGATAGATAACTCTTCTTTAAAGGGACTCAGTCTACTGGGAGAGATGACATGAAAGCAACTATGCATATAAATGAGATATATACAGGATAAATTGTAATTGGTAAATGGAGGGAAGGAAATAACATTATAAGGGAACAAGAGAGCCTTTTCATAGAAGATGAGATTTTAGCTGAGAACTAAGTCAATGATTTCCAAAGTACAGCATATATCATTAGGGTACAGGAGGAAAATATTATAATTTCTATTTATTTTTTTCTGAAAAATGAAAAATTAAGATTTACTAACATAACCATATCTATATCCATATCGATATCATAACCATCCATCTATCCATCCATGGTCGTTGTCCTTCATTCTCAAAGAGGATCAAAACAAAATCACTATGCTAAAATTTCATTTCAATAAGTCTGAACTAGGCTGATTAGACCAATAAGAGTTCTAAATGCTGTACCATAGGTTGGGCACAAGTAGTCCATGAGAACATTTGGGGTGGAATCTCTAAATTTGGGCATCCTGCATTTCCTTTGAGCTGCTTCAATTCTGCTTTGCTTGTAGAGCACAGCACCTTTTCTGAGTGGGCATGACATTCTGAGCAGTCCAATGACAGTGTCTCCCAAGTCATACAATCAATTCCAAAGTTCTTGAGAGAGACCTTGAGAGTATTTCTGTATTACTTCTTCTAACCACCATGTGAGTGCCTGCCCTGTTAAGTTCTCCATAAAATAGTCTTTTTGGCAGGTGTACATTTTTCATTGGAACAATATGGCCAGCCCATTGGAGTTGTGCTTTCTGAAGCAGAGTTTGAATGCTTGGCAGTTTCCTTTGAGTAAGGACCTCAGTGTCTGGTCCCTTATCCTGTCAGGTGATCTTCAGAATTTTCTTAAGGCAATTCAAATGAAAGTGATTCAGTTTCCTGGCCTGGCACTGGTAAACTGTCCAGGTTTCTCAGTAATATGACAATGAGGTTAGCACAATGGCTCTGTAGACCTTCCTTTGATAGTCTGTCTAATACCCCTTCTCCCCTACACCTTCTTTTGGAGCCTCCCAAACACTGAGCTAGCTCTGGTAATGCATTTTAATGGAAATGCAAATTTAAAGATCTTTCCTGCCCCTAGGCCCTTTGGTAGGCTTAAGAGACTCTGAGAACCTTTCTTGATTTGAAAATATACTCTGCCCCCTAATAGGCTGAATGTGGTCACATGGAGCCTGTGGCAGGAGGCTTGGTTTTTAGGAATGCCCACACCTTGGTGTTTTGTGATTGGACAGTGGGTCAAGAGGGCTGTGACATTCTCTGAGCCAGGAGAAGGTTATATAATCCCTGATGTGAGACTTTGCTTTGGGGCTCACTTTGAGAAGTGTTGTGTGATTTGACCAGATGAGACTCTGGGCAGCCTTTGAGAGCCCCCTGGCTTTGAAAACCCAGATGCTGATGCTTCCCTCTCTGGTAACTGTGATTTGGTATTGCTGTAATGGTCGGGCAGTTTGGAAGCCTGTCTGCTTGATCTGTTTGTTTCTCTGTCTTGTAAGTTCTGTCTGTATACTTTGAAGTTCAGGGTGCTGACCTTTTTCCCCTGAACTAGGTAAACGATATATGTTGGATTGATTAAAGTAAGCTTGTTAACCCATTTTGAGTTGCTTTCCTTTAGAAAAGCAGATCTAAGAGCCTGTGTTGGCAGTCACCCTGGGGATGTTGGGGTGCTTGCTGCTACATGCATTCATCAACTGCATTATCAATGTTTACATCCCTGGAAAGTACACTACCAAGGTAAATGAATTTATCCACAGCATTCAAAACTTCTCCATTTGCTGTAACTGATGGTTCCACATATGGATGGTGTGGTGCTGGCTGATGGAGCACATGTGTTTTCTTGGTGTTAATTATTAGGTAAAAATTAGCACAAGCAGTAGAGAATTGATCCATACTGTGTTGTATCTCAGCTTCAGAGACAGCATTGAGTGCATAATCATCTGCAAACAGAAAATCGTGTACCAATACTCACTCGATTTTGGTCTTGGCTTGTAGTCTTTTAAAATTGAAGAATTTACCATCAGTATGATAGTTGACCTTGATGCTGTGCTCATCCTCACTGAAATGTACAAACATACATACATATTGACAATGACACCCTCGTTTAGTCATTTTGTCAAGTCACTTGTAACATATAGTGGACAAGATATCCTTAAGGGTAGAGTAGGAGTTCCAAAATCTGGTGGCTTCTATTGTTCATTTGTTTTCAGGAAATTGTGATGCATTATAGTTTGTGTGTATTGAGTTAACTGAATTTGTCAATTATATTATCTAGTTTTAACTGAACTAATATTTGCAATACTCACAAATAGCTTAAAAGATTCCTGAAAGATTGAAGATAACACCATTAATTTGAGTATAAGCAACAACAAGAAAATGACAGATTTTAATTCTCAAATTCCTATACTGTACTCTTCACAGTAATATAAGGTGAAAATAGTGACCATCAAGTCAGTTTCATTTAAAAAATCTATGACCACCCCCAGGTCTCCCCCCATATTGTGAAGATTATGTGAAGCAAGAATTTACATCCCTATAGTTAATAATTAAGTTTCTCCTTAGTGTATATTATTCTTTGATCTATTAGCTTGTGACAATATGAAGCCATAACAATTATCATTATAATTAAAACTAAGCTTTGATTCCAAAAGTCAAGTCAATAAATATTTATTAAATACCTACTATGTGCCAGGCACTATCAGAAGTGAGGTGATAGTTTCCTGTGAGATGAATATTAAGGAGTTCAGTGTTGCTAGATTATAGAATATGTATGAATATGTAGGAGGTGGCAGATATTTGAAGTACTTTAAAATAAAAAGCAATTTATATTTAATCCTGGAGTTAAAAGGGAGCCATTAAGTGTTTATTGAACAGAAGAGGGGGAATGAAATTATCAGGTCTGCACTCTAGGAAGATAATTTTTGGGGGGGTGGAGTCAAGACGGCGGAGTAGAAACAGCTCATCCAAGCCACTCTGCCCCCAGATTCCCCCCAAACTATGTAAAAGGGGACTCTGAACAACTTCTGGAGCCCCAGCACCCATAGAACGACAAAGAGAAGCTAACCTCCCGCTGAGGACAGCCCAGCAGCCCTGCAGGAAGGACCAGCGCAGTGGTCTGGGACCTGGCAGCACGCAGTGCGCAGAGTGCAGGAGCCAAGCCAAGCCCAGGTACCCGTGAGCCAAGGTTTTAGCCCCAGGGTGGCAGGGCCAGCACCCGGCTGGAGGAACCCCAGAACACCAGGAGCTGTGGCAACTCCAGAATTATCAACATAGACATGCCTAGGACAAAGTAAGAGGTTAGTGTCCTATGGACTTTGGTACCCATATTTAGGGAATGCGTTGGCTCCCTCCCCTGGGGGCTAGAAGCTGCTGAGGAGACATGCCATTTTGTAGTTTTCAAAGGCAGCTCCAGCTCCCAGCCTGCAATTAATTGTAGGGAGATCCAGCGATCAGTCTTGGGGGGTAATTGCTCTTGCTTTAACCTCCCTGGATCTGGATTGTGATCTAGGGTGGAAGTCGTGGGTGGGTTTACAGCTTGCCAGAAATGGAAGTTGCCCCCCCCCCCCACACACACACATTTGGGACGAAAATTCCTCTATCTAGCCTTAAAGCCATAGTGTGGCAACAAGCCCAAAAGTCAGGTAATCAAGTGGCAACATGCCAAGGCAAAGGAAACAGAAAAATGCAACCCTAGACTCCTATTTTGGGGGCATAGAGCGGGAAAAGGACTGTGAGGTCAGAAGTCCTGCTCCAAAAGCCCCAGGGGAAAACATGAGTGGGTTGCAGGCCATAGAGGACCTTAAGAAGGACTTTAAAAATCAAATAAGAGAAGTGGAGGAAAAATTGGAAAGAGAAATGAGAAGGATGCAGGAAAAGTATGAAATGAGGTCAACAGCCTGACTGAGGAAAACAACACCTTAAAAAATAGACTAACTCAAATGGCAAAGGAGGCCCAAAAGGGCAATGAGGAGAAGAATGTCTTAAAAAGTTGAATTTGCCAGATGGAAAAAGAATCTCAAAAGTTCACTGAGGAGACTCATTCCTTCAGAGATAGACTGGAGCAAATGGAAGCTTTATGAGAACTTTATGAGAAATCAAGATGCTGTTAAGCAGATCCAAACAAATGAAAGAATAGAAGGCAATGTGAAATATCTCATGGGAAAAACCACTGACCTGGAAAATAGATCCAGGAGAGACAATTTAAAAATTATTGGACCACCTGAAAGCCATGATCAAAGAAAGAACCTAGAAATCACCCTTCAAGAAATTCTCAAGGAAAACTGCCCTGATGTTTTAGATCCAGAGGGCAAAATAGAGGTTAAAAGAATCCACAGATCACCTCCTGAAAACGATCCCAAAAAGAAAACTCCCAGGAATATTATAGCCAGGTTCCAGAACCCCCAGATCAAGGAGAAAATACTACAGGCAGCCAGGAAGAAACAATTTCAATATTGTGGAAACACAATCATAATAGCCCAGGACCTGGCAGCTTCTACAGTGAGGGATCAAAGGGCATGGAATATGATATTCCAGAGGGCTAAAGAACTGGGAATGAACCCAAGGGTCACCTACCCAGCAAAACTGAGTATTTTGTTTCAGGGGAAACTATGGTCATTCAGTGGAATAGAGGACTTTCAAGCATTCTTGAGGAAAAAACCAGAATTGAATAGAAAATTTGACATCCAGACACAAGAAGGAAGAGATGCCTGAGAAGGTAATCAGGGAAAAGAATTCAAAAGAAACTTATCAAAGTTGAACTATTTACATTCCTATATGGAAAAGCAATAACTGTGACTGATGGTATCTTTCTCACTATGAAAATAATGGAAGAAGGGTGTGTGGTCATATGAATACATATGTGAATGTGTGTGTATATTGTTACAGTTATATATGTATAGAGGGCATAGGTTGAATTTGTTGGGAAGGGAGAATACTCAAGGGATGATAGTATGAGGTGAGAGAAAAGTGGCAAGAGGAGATGGGGAGAGACAGGGGAGGGTAAACTATCTCATGTAGAAGAAGCAAGGGGAAGTGGTTGCAAAAGAGGGGGAGAATAAGGAAGGCAAAAAAGGCAAAACCACATTCACATTGAATTTGTTTCAGGGAGAAAATGACATACATACTAAATGGGATATCTCAACCTGCAGCAGGATAGGGGGAAGGGGGATGACAGGAAGGATGATGGATGGGAGGGCATCCTTGGGGTGAGGGGAGGTTGGAAGTACCCATTATAGAAGAGGGACAGGATCATGTAGGGAATGGACCAGGTTGGGGGTGGGATGAGTGGGAGGGAATTATAAGCAGCCTTGTACAATATATCTACTATGATAATGTTTTGCATAGCTAGACATGTACAACATATACTGAATTACTTATCTCCCCAGAGGGAATGGGTGACAAGGGGGGAAGGAAATGGATCTGAAATTCGAGGTGGTAACATTAAATGTTTCAAATATATATAAATACTATTATTAATACTCTTTTGCTTGTAATAGGGAGATAAGATGTGCAGTCATTGGGACACAAAGACTCACCTTCCCCTAATGGAAAAGTCGATGGGGGTATGGGAGAAGGTATGGGAGAGAGCAGATTGGAGGAAGCGATATCTTGTGGGACTGCTATTCTGGGAGGGTGGGTAGGGAAATAATGGGGGGGAAATGATTGTAACTCAAAATCTGGCAGAAATGAATGATGTAAAACAGAAGTTAATAAAGCATTTGTTTAAAAAAAAGATAATTTTGGGAGCTCTGTAGAGGATGAACTTACGTGGTAGAAATGTAAGAGAGAGAAAGAAATATCAACTAGCAGTCTATTGCAATATTTGAAGTATGCAATACTGAAGGCCTGTAATAGAATAGTCACCATGACAGAGAGAAGATAAAAGGAATGTATGAGAAGTGTTTTGAGGATAGGATTGATAGGATCTGGCAACAGATTGGACAAGAGAGGTGAAGAGTTGAGGATGACCAGTAGGTTGAGAACCAGGGTGACCAGAAGTATAGTTGTTTCCTCAGTAGTAATAGGGAATTAAAAAGAAGAGGTAGTTTTAGGTGAAACATAATGAGTTCAGTTTTGAGCATGCTCTCTGTGTGTACATAAGTGCACATATTTAGGTGGTACAGTGTATAGAGAGCATGGGCCCTTGAATCAGGAGGACCTCAGTCAAAATCTGGCTTCAGACACTTACTAGGTATATGATCCTGTACAAGTCACTTAACCCTGATTGCTTCCCCTCCAAAATAAATTTAAAAATGGATGTGGCAAGCGTTAGCAAACCATACATTGTTATGAACATAGTTGTCATCATCATCATCATCATCATCATCATTATTTTAAAAAGGGAGGGCAGTTAGGTGGCATAATAGATAGAGCACTAGCCCTGGAGTTAAAATCCATCCTCAAACACTTATTAACTGTGCGAACTTGGGCAAGTTGTTTAACTCCAATTGCCATAAACAAAAGGAAAAAAAAATCACTTTGTCATTATTATTTTTGGAGGTAATCAAGGTTAAGTAACTAGCTCAGGGTCATACAGCTAGTAAGTGTCTGAGGATAGATTTGACCTCAGACCCTCCAGACTCCAGGGCCAGTGATCTATCCATTGTGCCACCTAGCTACGCTATTTTTTTTTTCTTGGAGACAACTGGGGGTGAGTGATTTCTTCTGGGTCATATAGCTAGTGTTTGAGGCTTTATTCAGACTCAGGTCCAATATTAGCAAGCACCCTACAACACCCAGGTGGCCTGATAGTACAGGTTCTTTGATCTGTTTTTCTAAAGGTAAAGACAGTTTAAAATGGGTTAATGATCTTACTTTAATTAACAGACAGAGAAGTAGAAAGAAGTGAGTATCAAAGAAAGAATTCAATAGACAGGACTCCAACTGTCTAAACAGAATAATACAACCACCTACATACACCACCGGACTGGAAGAGTACTAACATCTGAGTATTTGGGGGCGTGGGGGGGATGGGGGGGACTCTTAACAAGCAACTACTCAGACTCCTGTCCAGGGTATCAAAGCGTCTTTCTCATGAGCGAGCTCTCAGCATATATAGTTTTCAACTAATATGTTTAGGGCCAGGAGGCATCACAACCCAGGTGGCTCAGTGCCTAACTGGGCCAGTACCAAAAAGTGTGAAAGCCTTCCTGCAAGCAAGCTTCCCCTTAAGTAAGCATCCCCTAAGCAAGCTCCTTCTTAGGTAAGTTCCTCCCCCAAAGGGCTCTAGGTGACTCAGGATGTATCACAACTGTGAAAGAAGCAAGACATCGTGATTGACATATGGTCAGATAGGACTATTAACAGACAGGAAAGATCTTCCTATTCCATTAACATTACAGGTCTTTCTTACCTGAAACCTATAAATGTTCTCATAACTGCACACTAAAAATCTGGAAATAGGAGATTTGATCTTATTTTTTTTTCTAAATAAATGGTTTCAGTGGGTTTCTTAAACTCATTTGCTAAAAAATGTTAAAGAGAAATTCTTTCCAATTAACATGCAAGAGCAACTGATTGACACCAAAGAAGATGAAAATTTACTATCCAAATTTCAATAAAATCCTTTATAAAAGTGGTGGATAAGATTGAAAAATGAGTAACATGATTTATTAAGGACAGTCAATGATGCAATTCCTCCAATTAGAACTGTATATCTTAGTGATGTATAGTTTTTAGCTACAACAGCCATTAAAACTAAGTACTAAAATAAACTGAACTTAATAAAGCATATTCAATCATATGGGTCTCACAAAAAAATCATACTACTGAAATAAAGCAAGAAGTTTTCATGTCATTAATAAAGAAAAAAACCTATTTTAAAATTATTTTATCCTCTGAGTATAAGCATTGAATCATCACATTCTCCTGTCTTGTATTATATATCATAATTGATACATTAATATAATTCTTAAAACGCGTGTGAAAGTGGGAATTTGTGTTTAAAATATTAATAAGAGTTCACTATCAAAAAATTCTGGAGATCAAGGACATAATAAATAAAACTCCCCCACTCTTTTTTCAACACAATCAGTTAGGGATTAGGATTACTGTTCATTCACTGGAATTACAGAATGAGTACAAAAGTCCAAGTATTCTGTCTTATGTTTCTGCAAATTCAATCATTGCCTTTGCTATAAAGAAATATCAGACTATTCCTGCAAGCATATGTCTACTCTATTATGAGCTTCTGCCATAAATCACCATCAAATGAATCTAGAAGAGAGAATATAAGAGCAAAAAGACTGAGCAAAATATACCCCTCACTTATACATGAATGAATTGAATGAATGAAAAAAGTATTTATTAAGTACTTCCTACGTGTCAAGAATGGTGCTAATTCCTAAGGATAAAAATACAAAATCAATGATTGTCTCTGCTTTCAAGGAACTCCTATTTCTATGTAGAAGATACACCCAAGGGAGCAGTGGCTTGAGCAGAAACACTTTGATCTGAAAAGTTATAAGAGATCAGGAGAATGGAATCAAAGGGTAGAAGACCAACATAGCCAATCCAAAAAAAACCATCAGAGTGTATTTACTCATATGTCATAATCTCAAACCTACAAGAAGTGGTATGCAAATGGCACCCAAGTGTTTGGCAAAGAAAAAATAAAGTGAAGCATGACTGAAGATTCCTGAAATAGTGGTCTTAGAAAGGCAATCACCATTTAAGAGAGTAGAGCTCAAAGGCAGAAATTTCCCCAAGGCAGAGCATCTGGGCATCAAGAGAGTTGTCAAAAATCAAGTCAAAAGCATTTATTAAGTGCCTACTTTGTGTTAAATACTAGAGATACAAAGAATGGTCAAAAATAGCCCTGACTCTCAAGGAGTTCACAGTCTAACAGGAGAGACAATATTTAAACAACTATGTTATTTCCTTACTCAATAACATCCAATGCTTCCCTTTTGCTTCCAGTATCAATTATAAAATGCTCTATTTGGCATTTAAAACTTGTCATAGGGGGCAGAGCCAAGATGGCAGAGTAGGAACAGGACTTCCCTGCAGCTCTGGCTTCTACCTCCTCCAATACATGTAAAAAATGACTCCAAATGGGGGCGGAGCCAAGATGGCGGAGTAGAAACAGCTCGTCCAAGCCTCTCTGCCCCCAGATTCTCCACAAACTATGTAAAAAAAGGACTCTGAAAATCTTCTGGAGCCCCAGCACCCACAGAACGACACAGAGAAGCTAGCCTCCCGCTGAGGACAGCCCAGCACCCTGCAGGAAGGACCAGCGCAGTGGTCTGGGAGCCGGCAGCGCGCAGAGCGCAGGAGCCGAGCTGAGCCCAGGTCCACGTGAGCCGAGGTTTTAGCCCCAGGGCGGCAGGGCCAGCAGCCGGCTGGAGGAACCCCAGAACACCAGGAACTGTGGAGACGCCAGAATTATCAACATAGACTTGCCTAGGACAAAGTAAGAGGTTAGTGTCCTATGGACTTTGGGACCTGTATTTGGGGAATGCGTCAGCTCCCTCCCCTGGGGGCTAGAAGCCGCTGAGGAGACACGCCATTTTGTAGTTTTCAGAGGCATTTCCGGCTCCCAGCCTACAAATCATGGGGAGATCCAGCGATCAGTCTTGGGGGTAATCGCTCTTGCTTTAACCTCCCTGGATCTGGATTGTGATCTAGGGTGGAAGTTGTGGGTGGGTTTACAGCTTGCCAGAAACGGAAGTTGCCCCCCACACGTTCGGGACGAAAATTCCTCTAGCTGGCCTTAAAGCCATAGTGTGGCAACAAGCCCAAAAGTCAAGCAATTAAGTGGCAACATGCCAAGGCAAAGGAAACAGAAAAATGCAACCTAGACTCCTATTTTGGGGGCATAGAGCGGGAAAAGGACTGTGAGGTCAGAAGTCCTGCTCCAAAAGCCCCAGGGGAAAACATGAGCGGGTTGCAGGCCATAGAGGACCTTAAGAAGGACTTTAAAAATCAAATAAGAGAAGTGGAGGAAAAATTAGAAAGAGAAATGAGAAGGATGCAGGAAAAGTATGAAATGAGGGTCAACAGCCTGACTGAGGAAAACAACACCTTAAAAAATAGACTAACTCAAATGGCAAAGGAGGCCCAAAAGGGCAATGAGGAGAAGAATGCCTTAAAAAGTCGAATTTGCCAGATGGAAAAAGAATCTCAAAAGTTCACTGAGGAGATTCATTCCTTCAAAGTTAGACTGGAGCAAGTGGAAGCTAATGACTTTATGAGAAATCAAGATGCTGTTAAGCAGATCCAAACAAACGAAAGATTAGAAGGCAATGTGAAATATCTCATGGGAAAAACCACTGACCTGAGAATAGATCCAGGAGAGACAATTTAAAAATTATTGGACTACCTGAAAGCCATGATCAAGGAAAGAACCTAGAAATCACCCTTCAAGAAATTCTCAAGGAAAACTGCCCTGATGTTTTAGATCCAGAGGGCAAAATAGAGGTTGAAAGAATCCACCGATCACCTCCTGAAAAGATCCCAAAAAGAAAACTCCCAGGAATATTATAGCCAGGTTCCAGAATCCCCAGATCAAGGAGAAAATACCACAAGTAGCCAGGAAGAAACAATTTCAGTATTGTGGAAACACAATCAGATTAGCACAGATGCTGGCAGCTTCTACACTGAGGACTCAAAAGGCATGGAATATGATATTCCAGAGGGAAAAAGAGCTGGGACTGAACCCAAGGGTCACCTACCCAGCAAAACTGAGTATTTTGTTTCAGGGAAAATATGGTCATTCAGTGGAATAGAGGACTTTCAAGCATTCTTGAGGAAAAAACCAGAATTGAATAGAAAATTTGACATCCAGACACAAGAAGCAAGAGATGCCTGAGAAGGTAATCAGGAAAAAGAAATCAAAAGGAACTTATCAAAGTTGAACTATTTACATTCATATATGGAAAAGCAATAACTGTGACTGATGATATCTTTCTCACTATGAAAATAATGGAAGAAGGGGGTGTGGTCATATGAATACATATGTGAATGTGTGTATATGGTTACAGTTATATATGGATAGAGGGCATAGGTTGATTTTGTTGGGAAGGGAGGGTACTCAAGGGGTGAAATTATGAGGTGAGAGGAAAGTGGCAAGAGGAGATGGGGAGAGACATGGTAGGGTAAACTATCTCATGTAGGGGGGGAAGTGGTTGCAAAGGAGGGGGAGAATAAGGAAGGCTAAAAAGGCAAAACCACATTCACATTGAATTTGGTTCAGGGAGAAAATGACATACATACTAAATGGGATATCTCAACCTGCAGCAGGATAGGGGGAAGGGGGATGAGAGGAGGGATGATGGATGGGAGGGCATCCTTGGGGTGAGGGGAGGTTGGAAGTACCCACTATAGAAGAGGGACAGGATCATGTAGGGAATGGACCAGGTGGGGGGTGGGATGAGTGGGAGGGAATTATAAGCAGCCTTGCACAATATATCTACTATGATAATGTTTTGCATCGCTAGACATGTACAACATATACTGAATTACTTCTATCCCAAGAAGGAATGGGTGACAAGGGAGGAAGGAAATGGATCTGAAATTCAAGGTCGTAACATTAAATGTTTCAAATATATATATAAATACTATTATTAATACTCTTTTGCCTATAATTGGGAGATAAGATGTGCAGGCATTGGGACACAAAGATTCATCTTCCTCTAATGGAAAAGTTGATGGGGGTATGGGAGAAGGTATGGGAGAGAGCAGATTGGAGGAAGCGATATCTTGTGGGACTGCTATTCTGGGAGGTTGGGTAGGGGAATAATGGGGGGGAAATGATTGTAACTCAAAATCTGGCAGAAATGAATGATGTAAAACAGAAGTTAATAAAGTATTTGTTTAAAAAAAAAATGACTCCAAATTTTAGAGCTACAGAACCCACAAAGCGACAAAGAGAAACAAATCCCCTGCTGAAGGCAGCCTGGCAGGCCATCAGGAAGGGGCTATCAAAGCCTTCTAGGAACCAAGCCCAGGCCCAGGTGAGTTGTTCAGTTTTAGCCCCAGGGCAGCCCCAAGCAGCAGTGGCCAGAGCAGACTTCAGGAGAGTGAAGCACCAGCAGCTGTGGCAGTTTCCAGATTCCTCAACCCATAAACACCAAAGATAAAGTAAAAGGTTAAGTGTGGAACTCTGTTGGAACAGGGGTGGACAGAAGAGCACTGTTTGGCCCCTGCTGCCATGGGAAGAAGTGGCAGAGGCATGAAAGCTGGACTGCATGGGTCCCTCAGGAGCTCCTGGCCTGCAGATTTTCGGAGGACCAAGTGACCTTTCAGAGGGTAATTGCTCTTGCTTTAACCTGCTTGGATCTGGATCATGATCTTGGGTGGAAGTCCTGGGGCATGTGTCCAAGTGCCAGAGCCTGTCAGAGCAAAGAGATGGCACCCTTCTAATTGTTCCAGCAGCTGCTAAAACCCCAGTGATTTGGGACAGATCTCTCTTCATTCTGAGAGCAGAGTTTTACTATGGAAAAAAAGTTCAAATGTCAGAAAATTGACTGGCAACATGAGCAAGCATACGAAATGCAATCATACCATAGACTTCTTTTTCCAGGACCAAAAGGATCAAAGCATGGAATAGGAGGAAGACAATGAAGTCAGCAAAAGCTCCCAAGAAAAATATGAACTGGTTACAGGCCACTGAGGTGTAATGGTAATGTAATTTGAATTTGAAGATCCCTTTGTTTTGGCAAAAGTAGCAGGTACTTAGCACTTAGTAAGTGATCAAGCCTCTGTTGGAGAAACAGAAGGTATGAACTCCTGTCTCCTATTGTTGACATAACATGAAGGGGTTGGCTGAAACAGGAAGTTGCCAATGTTGTGTATATAAGAAAAGCCCCAGAACTAATCAAGTGTGCCCCATGAGTGGAAGACTTTGACTATTGTACTTTGAGAAGATTGTTATTGATAAGTGACTGATTGAGTTAACTTAGTTGCCCCATGAGTAGAAGACTGAATAAGAGACTGATTGAGTTAAATTAGCTGCACCATGAATGGAAAATTTTGACTATTGTACTTTTTTCTAAATATTGTGACTACTTTCATGAAAACTATGTGGACATTTTAATGATAAGCCTTTGTGAATACTATATCATGATTTATTGTGATATTATGAATGCTGTACCTTGATTTTCCGTGGATGTTTTGCTTTGATTTGTTATGGAATAAATAGAGCATTCAGTATACTGTGTAATCAGAATCTTAAAAGCTGTTCACAGCAGCATTGTTCTGGAAAGCTGCTATACATGGCATTATGGGAGGAGCTCAATAAGGATTTTGAAAACCAAGTAAGAGAAGTGGAGGAAAAAATTGGGAAGAGAAATGAGAATGATGCAAGAAAATCAAGAAAAGTGAGTCAACAGCCTGACTAAAGAAAATAACACCTTAAAAAGTAGACTAACTCAAATGGCAAAAGAGACCCAAAAAACCAATGAGTAGAAGAATGCCTTAAAAAGCTGAGTTTACCAAATGGAAAAGGAATTTCAAGAACTCATTGAAGAGAATAATTCCTTCAAAATTAGATTGGGGAAACTGGAAGCTAATGACTTGATGAAGAATCAAGATACTATAAAACAGATCCAAACAAATGAAAAATAGGAGGCAATGTGAAATATCTCATTGGAAAAACCACTGACCTAGAAAATAGATCCAGGAGAGATAATTTAAAAATTATTTGACTACCTGAAAGTCATGATCAAAAAAAGAGTCTAGACACCATCTTTCAAGAATTTATCAAGCAAAATTGCCCTCATGTTCTAGAACCAGAGGGTAAAATAGAAATTGAAAGAATTTACCATTCATCTCTTGAAAAAGATACCCAAAACAAAATTCCTAGGAATATTATAGCCAAGTTCCAGCTTTCACAGGCCAAGTAGAAAATATTCCAAGCAGTCAGGAAGAAACAATTTGAGTACTGTGGAAACACAATCAGGATAGCACAAGATCTAGCAGCGTCTATATTAAAGGATGGGAGGTTAAAGGAGCTAGGATTAAAACCAAAAATCATGGGGGTGGCTAGGTGGTGCAGTGTGTAAGAGTGTCAGCCTCAGAGCTGGGATGACCCAAGATTGAAACCAGCCTCAGAAAATGAGTACCCACACATAAATAATGACTAGCCGTGTAACCTTGAGCAAGTTACTTAAACCCAATTGCTTTAAAAATAAAATCACCTACCCAGCAAAACTGAGTACAATGCTTCAGGGAAAAATATGGTCATTCAATAAAATAGAGGAGTTTCAAGCATTCTTGATGAAAAAAACCAGAGCTGAAAAGAAAATTTGACCTTCAAATACAAGAAGCAAGAGAAGCATGAGAAGGTAAACAGGGAAAAGAAATCATAAGGAACTTATTAAAGTTGAATTATTTACACTCCTACATGGAAAAATTATCATTGTAACTCATAAGACTTTTCTCAGTATGAGGACAGGTGAAGGAAACATATATATATATATATGTAAAAATCTGTATATATACATATATGTATGTATAGGACATTGTAGGTGTGTATAAATATATATGTGAGGGTATGCATATGCATGTTCATGTATACGTAGAGGGCACAGGATGAGTAGAATAAGAAGGGATGATACCTAAAAAATAAAATTAAGAGGGTCGAGAAGAATATATTGGGAGAAGGAGAAAGGGAGTGATAAATTAGGATGAATTACCTTATATAAAAGAGCCAAGATAAAACTATTACAATGGAAGGGAAGAGCAGGAAGGTAAAAGGGAATGGGACAACCTTACTCTCATTGAATTTGGCTTAAGGAGGGAATAACATACACACTCAGTTAGGTATCTTACCCTACAAGAAAGTAGAGGGGAAGGGGATAAGAGGTGGGATGATAGAAGGGAGGACAGATTGGGGGAGAGGGTAGTTAGAAGCAAACATATTTGAAAAGGGACAGGGTCAAAGGAGAAAATAGAGTATGTGAGGGGCGGGATAGGATGGAGGGAAATATAGTTAGTCTTTCACAATATACCTACTATGGAAATGATTTAGGCAACTACACATGCACAACCTATATGAATTGCTTATGTTCTCAGTGGGGGGTTGTTGAGAAGGGAAGAAGGGAAAAAACCTGGAACTCAAAGTTTTAAAAACAAATTTGTATTAAAAAAAAATAAGATATACAGGCACTGGGGTATAGAAATCCATCTTGCCCTACTAGAAAGTTAGGGGGGTGATGGAAGAAGATATAAGAGAGAACAGATCCGGGGAAGGGGTATTAAGTAGGGTTGCTATTTTGATGTGGGGGTAGGGGAAAGATGGGGAGAAAAATTGTAACTCAAAATCTTGTGGAAATGAATGTTTAAAACTAAAAACAAACAAATAAATGTAAATTTCATTTAAAAAATAAAAAAAGACTTTTCATAGCCTAGCTCCCTCCTACTTTTCCATTCTTCTAATACTTTATCTGCTACCACACACTTTTTGATTCAGTGACACTGGCCTCATGACTGTTTCACAAACAAGAAACTCCCCCTTTCAGACCAGGCATTTCTCTAACTGTCCTCTAAACCTGGAACACAGTTCCTCACTCAACTCTAGCACCTGAATGTAATGGTAATGGGAATTTTAAGACCTTCCCTGATTTGAAGATCTTCCCTATCCCCCTAATAGGCTGAATGTAATAATATGGAGCCTATGATGGGAGGAGTTGAAAACCTTCAATGATTTGAGATCTTCCCTGCCTCTTACCTGGCTGAATGTAATCACATGGAATTTGTGGTGGGAGGAGTTTGTTGAAGGATGGAGCAGAGCACACAGGAAGTTGGGAGTCAGTGTACTTAGAGATGGAGGCTAGACTTGTGAGTGTTGGTTTGTGGGAAGGCTAAAAGATGGTGTGGCTCCATGCTATGCTATGGTGTATTGACATCTTTGCTATTATGATGGATTCAGATTTCTGTTTTGGGGATTTGGTTTTCTTGTGTCTGAATAAAAGTTTTGCTTCTATCTTACATATGGAGAGTCTGTTATATTGTGTGATTGAGCACTATGCTGGCATATTTATATTTGCCATTGATGCTGTGAATATTGCATTGGCTCTACACTGACTTCTCTGATTTTCCTTATAAAATCCCATCCTTTACTGGAAGCTTTCCCCAACCATTCTTTATTCTAGTGCTCTCCCTTTGTTAATTATTTCCTACTTATCCCATATATAAGTGGCTTTGTATATTAATTTATTTGCATGTTGTTTCTTCCATTACATTGGCTGGTCCATTATGGCATGCATGATCTTTTGCCTCTTTTTATATCCCCAGCACTTAGCACAGTGCCTGGCACATAGAAGACATTTAAGAAATATTGATTGATTGATTAACAAGATATATACAGTATAAACTAAAGATAGTCTCAGAAGAAAAATGCTAGCACTAAGGAAGACAAGGAAAAGATTCTTCCAGAAAGTGG
This sequence comes from Gymnobelideus leadbeateri, assembly GCA_011680675.1. Lineage (NCBI taxonomy): Eukaryota > Metazoa > Chordata > Mammalia > Diprotodontia > Petauridae > Gymnobelideus > Gymnobelideus leadbeateri. The sequence continues at coordinate 92,018 of WOXC01001343.1, forward strand.
GACTCTAACTTGCTCAGATCTGAAGGAAATCAAGAAAGCCAGGAGATGTAGATGAAGAAGAAAAAATAAAGTTATTTTCAGGCACAGGAGAGAGCCATTGGAAATGTCAAGCCAATTAATGGAACATCTTGTACAAGGAACTGCAAGGAGGACAATGTCACTTATTTATAAAAGTATGTGAAGTGTAGTAAAGGATAACAGGGTTGGAAAGATAGGGAGAGGCCAAGTTATGGGACACTTTAAAAGCCTAACCAATTTTAAATTTGATCCTGAAATGATAGGAAGACAATGGAGTTTTGTTTTTGTGTTTAACGGAGTGATAGTTGTGAGTAGCACAAATGCAATATTTACAACGCCCATGATCATGATAAAGACCATGACTATAAATATTGCATGATTATTGATCACAAAATATACCAGATTCTCTAGGTAGAGGACAGAATTGAAACATTTATTTAGATACCAGAAAACCAAATCCCCAAACCAGTAAGCTGATTTCATTGTTGTATCAAATATTAAGAAGCTGTAATAACACTGAGAGCCACAGCATCCTTCAGCCTTCCCACAAACCAATACAAGATCAAAATTTACTCACAAATCTCTCTCCTTGCCCGGGCACCTCTCTCTCTCCTAGTGTTTCTCTGGCTCTGACTCCCAGCTTCCTGTGGGCTCTACTTCCCTTCAGCAAACTCCTCCCACCACAGACTCCATGTAACTACCTTCAGCCTATGAGAGGGCGGAGTTTATCTTCACAGCAGGGAAGCTTCCTGTGGACTCTGCTGTACCCTTCAGTAAATTCCTTCCATCACAGGCTTCATGTGATTACATTCAGCCTATTAGGGGGCAGAATTTACTTTCAAAGCAGGGGAAGTCTTCAAACTCCCCTAGGTTTAGTAAGGGGCAGGGAAGATCTTCAAATTCCCATTTCCATTACAGGGGATGAACCTGGTACCTGAATGGAAGATGGATTGTGAATTGGGGAGAGACTTGAGATAAGGAAACCAGTCAGCAGGCTAGCAACAGTATAGGCAGGAAGTGATGAGATCGTGAGGTAAAGGAGATTGGTTATGAAGTTACAGAAGAGGAGAAAGATCATTAGCTCCTCCAATAAGGATTTATCAGCTCCTGAGTCCCTATTAATTAATTATGTCAGGGGTGGGGGGGTGGAGGTAGGGGGGACAGTCCAGTCATTTATAAACTAATCAGAAGTTGCCTATATATTCTCAATAACTCCACAAAGAGGTGTTTTCATGATCATAGAAAAAGACACTCCCTTTAAGCTTCTAAAGTTGATTAGGGACCATATTAAACTGACCATGGAACTCCCTTGATCAGTCCATCTTAAGTGAAAATACACAATAGTTTAAGAAGGAAGAGAATACAGTTGGTGAGAGGCTTCTCATGGGAGGAATCATACATACTAGCTGTGCAACATTGAGCAAATCACTGTAAGAGTAATGGGAATTTGAAGATCTTCTGTGCCCCTTAATAGGCTGAATGTAATCACATGAAGCCTGTGGTGGGAGGATTTTGCTGAGTGGGTAGAGCATAAAGGGGTGGAGCAGGGAATGAGTAAAAGCAGTTAGATGGAGGGAGAGAAAGGACACAGGTGAGGAAGCAATTAGAATTGTGTTTGTTTGTGGGAAGGCCCAAGCAGGAGGAAAGCTTTGGGATTATGTTCCTTCCTGCATTGATACATTATATTAACTTCTTTGTTGATGTGACTGGATTCAGTTTTCTGGTGTTGGGATTTGGCTTTCTGGAGTCTGAATAAATGTTTTGCTTCTGTCTTCTACATGAAGAGTCTGTTATATTTTGTGATTCAGAACTACACTGGCATATTCATAGTCAATGTCAGTGCTATGAATATTGCCTTTGTGAGATAGCCACTTAATTACTGTCTGTCTGAGTTTCCTCAACTGTAAATTGAGGATACTAATAGCACCCACCTCCCAGATTGTGAGGATTGATGAGATGTTTGTAAAGTGCTTGGCACAGTGCTTAACATGTGTACTTAATAAATGTTTGTGTTTTTCTCCTTCTCCCCCAATTACTTTATCTGAATTTAGAAGGAAGCTAGGGTTTATAAGAAGCTATTAAAAGTTTTAGAGGTAAGGAAGAAGAATTGCACAGGATCACACATGTAAGTCCAGAAAGGACCTCAGAAGCCATCTAGTACTACTCTTTCATTTTACAGGTGAGGAAACTGAGTTCCAGGGAGGTTAGGTGATTTGCCCAAGGAAACAAATAGTAAACATCAGAAGGAGGATTAAATTCCAGCTTCTTTATCTCCATAGTTGGATGTCTTTCCACTCTTCTACACTTCTGACAGATTATGCAAAGACAGAGATGAAGGAAGTAAAATGTGAGGCTCATAGAATAACTAGTAAACCAGTTAAGCAAGATTGTGGGGCCTTTAACCAGGATGGGGAATTTATATTTTTGTCAGAGTAGCAATAAAGAGTTTTTAAAATGATTTTTAAGCAACAGAGCGATATTATCAGACCTATATTTTAGGAAAGGGAAGCTAGGTGGCACAATGAATAGAGTGCCAGGTCTAGAGTCAGGAATACATGAGTTCAAATCTAGCCTCAGACGCTTCCTAGCTCTGTGGCCCTGGGCAAATCACTTAACCCTGCTTGCCTCTCTTTTTTCACCTATAAATGACTTGAAGAAGAAAATCGCAAACCACTCCAGTATCTTTGCCACAAAAACCACAAATGAGGTCACGAAGAGTTAAACATGACTGAAAATGGCTGAACAAAAACAAAATTCCTTAGGAACATTAACCTAGGGGAGGCTAGGTGGCACAGTGAGTAGAGCATCGGCCCTGGAGTCAGAAGGACCTGAGTTTGGATCTGGCCTCAGGCACTTAATGAACACACAAACAAAAACCTGGCCCTGTGACCTTGGGCAAGTTAGTTAACCCCAATTGCCCTCCAAAAAAAAAAGAAAGAAAGAAAGAAAGAAAGAAAGAAATATTAACCTGTCAACTACATGAAAAAGGGGAGACTAGAATGAGGAAGACCAATTAAGATACTACTATGGCAGTGAAATACTGGCAAAGTGATAAAGAGCTTAAGTATTGTAGAAGCCCAGTAGACCTGCAAGTGGAAAGGGATTAGAAGTGGGGGGAAAAAAGTAAAAGATGTGGAGGCCCTATCATCACAACATTTTTAAGCTCCTGCAAAATGCTCAACTCTTAGAGGATACAAGGTTTAAGAAGATGTAGCAAGTGCTCTGAAACTTCTAATCTAATATGAGCCTGAGGCCAAATTCAAAATACTTTAAATTTATACATTTTGTGTGTGTATACATGTGTGTATGGTGAGGTGAAGGGATGAGCGACCTGTTGCTGATTTTGTACCATATCACCTACGTCAAACAACTAAGAACTCTTAGGAGCAAACTCTTAGAATAATAACACATTGGAAAACTATGAATTCAAAGTAATTAAATTTATTATTTACTGTTTGATTAAAACAAAACGTACACAAACAGATCCTGCTCATTTCTAAGGCTAGAGGAGCACATTAATGAGAAGTCAAGAAGAAGACATAAAAAGAAGGATATAAGTCAAAATGCAAGGCAAATGAAAAAAGCAAAGATCACATTTATAGACACGTATGCAAAGGCAAAAACTCCCTTTGGTACCAAGTAGTTGGTTTGCCAGAAAGCTGCATATATCTTATAAAAAGAGTCAAGGCAACAAGCATATATTAAACACCTACTGAGTACCATGCACTGTGCTAAGCAGTGGAGGATAAGCAAAAGACTTCATGTTCTCAAGGAGTTTACATCTCATGGGAGAAACAACTTGTAAATAATCATGCACAAGCATGTACAGTATAAACTGGGAATAATAAACAGAGGGAAGGCACTAGCATTGAAGTGGAATTGAAGAGGCTTCATATAAAAGAGGAGGGGGGCTTTTAGCTGGAACTTGAAGGAAGCTAGGGAAACTAGAAGGGGAGATGAGGAAGGAGAGAGTTCCAAGCACAGGGATGGTAAGCAAAAATGCCTGGGAAAGTGAGGGTCAAGTGTGAGAAACAGCAAGGAGGCTAGTGGCATTGGAGTGCAGATTATGTAGAGGTGAGTACATAAGGGGAGTTGGGTGGTGTGGTGAATAGAATTCCTGACCTGGAGTAAGTAAGAGTCATCTTTTTTTTTTTTTTTTGAGGAGGAAGGCAGGGCAATTGGGGTTAAGTTACTTGCCCAAGGTCACACAACTAGTAATTGTTAAGTGTCTGAGGCTAGATTTGAACTCAGGCCCTCTTGACTTTAGAGCTGGTGCTTTATTTACAATGCCACCTAACTGACCAAATAGTCATCTTCTTGAATACAAATTCTACCTCAGATACTAGCTATGTAAGTCATTTGATCCTCTTTGCCTCAGTTACCTCATTCACAAAATGAGCTGGAAAAGAGAATGACAAAGCACTCCAGTATCTTTGCCAAGAAAACCCCAAATGGGGTCACAAAAAGTTGGATGTGACTGAAAGACTGATCAATGACAAGAGGGGAGTAAGGAAGGAGAGAGATTATAGAAGAGCATATGGAAGACTTTAAAAGTCAAATAGAAAATTATATTTGATGATAGAAATGATAAGGAACTACTGGAGTTTATTGGAGAGTAGGGAGAAGGAAGAGTGATGACGGTGTGTGTATCACAGTTAGAGCTATGTTCTAGGAAGATCAATTTGACAACAGAGTAAAGGATGAACCATGGCATGGGAGAGCTTTTAGACAGAGAGCAAAACCAGTAGGCTATTGAAATAGTTGAGCCAGGAGGTGATGAGGGCCTGCACCAAGATGGTGGCAGTGTTAAAGAAGAGGGTATATAGGAGAGATGTTAGGAAAGTACATGGCATTATGGTACATTGTTCTTTACAAATTAGGAAGAAGGAAAAAATTTTGTATGTGTGTGAAATACCTGACTAATAAAACTTTGTAATTCTGTTATGAAAGTCTTCTGCTTATTTATATCAAATTATTTCCATTGCTTAAAGATGTGTTTGAATTTCTGAATGTTTAATGCAGTATGCCTGCATTTAAAATGGACATCTATGTGTGCATGATATATTCCTTTCAATTTAAAAGCCAATTAATAGTAAAACTAAATAGATTTAGATCCTGATTCC
>WOXC01001344.1:0-83414 GCA_011680675.1 Gymnobelideus leadbeateri
ATTGGCCTTGAAATAAAGAAGTCCTAGATTCAAGTCCTTATTTTGGTCCTCTGTGACTATGGACTAATCATTCAAACTCTTGGTTCCCCAGGCAATTCTCAGACTATAAATTTCAGGTGATTTTTTTTACTGATTTCTGAGGAGTGGAACACCTAAGAATACAAATATATGTTTGTGGACACACAATGGTAATGGTAATTTGAAGATCTTCCCTGCCCCTTGTATTTGGAATCAAACACATACTTAGCACCATGTTCGAACTTTATGATTGTGTCAAGTATTAAGACCCAAAACATGTGAATCCCACAGTGCGATGGACTCGCTAATGTAACAAGAAGGGGCTGGAACAGGGAGGAGCTAAAACCTTATATAAAGTAAAGCCCAATCTAAAGAGCTACAACTTCTAGGAGCAAGAAGTGTGGAGGCTGAGGTGCTAAGAATTGAGAAGAAAAGTGAGAACAGAACTGAGAACTGAGAACAGAATTGAAAAGAACCGAGAAATAAGAAGAGAGAAGATTTTGAGAACAGGATTTGTAGTGGCAGAACTTCTTCTGAGAGCTGCTGAGAACTTCTGAGGGCCAGCCAGAGCTGCTGAGAATTTCTGAGAGGCAGTCAGGACTGTTGAGAATGAGAACTCAGGAAGGAGAAGAAAGGAGAACTGGGAGGAAGCATGACTGTGATACCGGATCTTTTTCTGTCTGTTTCAATGTTACTTTGTCTCAAACCTTGTTGTTGGATCTATGTTTATTTCTCATGCAGAAAGTGAATTGATGAGGATGCTGGCAATGTGAATGAATGTAATTGTGGCTTTGTTAAGCTTTGTCTTCCCAGGAAGAGAAACTGTAAAGGACTTGAGGGGGACCAGACACTGTGAGCTTCAAAATGGAATAGGAACTGCATAAGAAGCTAGAAAAAGAACTGAGAGCTGACTGCCTTTTGAACCCATGTGGCAGTTGGATAGATTCAGGCAGGAGCTAGGGCCATGGAAGAGGAACCATGGAAGCTGAGAGCCTGCCTCCAGTAAAGATGAAAAAAAACATCTCCTTGGGTATTTAATGCAAACTGAGAAAATCATGACTTACTATGGCCTAGGGGTGGAGAACTTTGACTTTTATATTTAGATGATTGAGTTAAGGACTTCTCAAATTAAGAAGAAAGAGGACTTTTTGATTGACGGGATTAAGACAGTGTGACCTAGGGGTGGAGAACTTTGACCTTTGTACTTTGTGTCAATTAAGGAGGCTTGCCCCCTTAAGAATGATTGAATTAATGACTTATTCAATGATTGTGTTACTAAATGAATGTTATCTTTTGTTTAAAACTATGTGACCATTTTGGTGAAAACTATGTGGACATTTTAGTGATAAGTTGAGACATTATAACATTGTGAATGCTCTACTTTGATTTTTGTGAATGTTTTGTCTAAGTTTTTTTACTGAATAACTAGAGAGTCCACTATATTGTGTAATCAGAACCTTGAAGCTGTTCACAGTCCTCTGGAAAGCTTCTCATGCTTGGCTTTACAGGACACTCAGTTAATGTCTACCTCAAACTAAAGGTTTTTATCAAAGGCACCTCCAATTGTTCCTCACTATTTTATTTTCAAACTAGATAATTTTGTGAAATTGTTTATATTTTTTCAGTGACTTCATCCATAGTTTCTCACCAAGACACATTTTATCTGATATCACAAATGATGAGATAGCTCACCAACCTTAATATTCCCTCATATCAAATAAATAACTAAGAGACTGGTAAATTTATAGATGGTTAACATACTGAGTTTCCAAACTGCGTACATTTTCATCCACCCAAGAAAGACAAAAAAACAAAAACAAAAACACCTCTCTATAAAACTTTCTTAGAATTTGTCATCCACTTCACCTTCAGAATCACTACATGCCACTATTTACAGCAATGTTTGGGTTAAAAGTTGACAATGAAGTTAGGTGACATGATGAATAATAGAACTCTGGACCTAGAGTCAAGAAGACTTGACTTTGTATCTGGGTAAAAAATGTGATTGTTGTGTGACCCTGGACAAAGATGGGAAAGTTCTATGATTATCACAGGATAATCTCCCTACCACACCAAAAAAAATTTGTGCTTGTCAGTTCATCATCAATAAAATGAAAACTTTGGGCTGAGCTTTCTCTGGACTAGTGATTCCCTTGACCCAATGCATACTTAAAAGTGAAAATAGATTCTTACCCTTTTTGTGTATGTCATGGTCCTCTTTTCTAGTCTGATAAAGTTCACAGACCACTCCTCAGAATATTTTTCTTAAGTACTTAATGTAAATTTCATGGGATTATAAAGGATATCAATTATATTGAAAGAGTTCTAAAATTATTTTTAGAAAATTATAGATCCACAGTTCATAATCCCCTGTGCTGAGATATTCCAAAGTGATATACCAATCTTAATCCCTGTATTTTGAAACCCTAAAAGTCTCTACCAGTTTCTGAATGACAATTGTTTTTAAGGTAAAAAAATGGAAGAAATTTTGGGTTCAGAAACATATTGTAAACACATTTATGCTTTTGTGTGTTAAGATTGGATCGAGTCATATTTTAGAAGGGATGTGTTGTTTAAATTTTTTGTATCTGATGAGAACCTGGGACATGATTTGACCTTTGGAATATCAGTCTACATAATAATAATTCATGATATTATTTAGAGCCATATGGGTTTCAAATATTATCTAAGTTCCAAAGAATGCACATTTCTGTAACTCATAGAATGTACTTAAAAAATAAGTACTCTTTTAAAGCTGCAGTAGCAGGGGTCTATGATAGCTAATTCAAATTAATTCAGGAAATGCTCAAAGCTTTTAATTTGGATTAAAGTTCAACATGAATAGTAATGAGGTTGACTAATCCTTTCAGAATGATACTCTTGTAAACACTAGCACAAAGGTCAAATTATTGAAGTAGAGATTACTTTTTCCAGAAATTTGAGAACATGTTTCTCCTTATTAGAAGGAAGGGAGGAAGGAAGAAAAAAAGGAAGAAAGGAAGGATGATAATGTTGACAATATCCTTTATATAGAGCTTTAACACTGACAAAATGCTTTAAAAGTATTATCTCCTTTTGTTGTCATTATCCTAGGAGGTAGATCTTATCACAGATGTGGAAACTGAGACAGAAAAAGAATTAAAAGGTTTTGCCTAGGGTAACAGTGCTAATAAGTGTCTGAGTGTGAATCTGAGCTCACATTTTCCTGACTGTAGATCTCATACTCTTTTCACCATGCCATGGAGCTGACTCTGTAAAATAAAGATAGATAGATAGATAGATAGATAGATAGATAGATAGATAGACAACTAGATAAACAGAGAAACAGAAAAAAAGAAAACCACCATAACAACTAACACTACCACCCAAACAAGCAAAAAAAATAAAAAAGAAAAACTAGCTCTCTCTAAAAATATTTCAGAATTTGTCATCCACATCACCTTCAGAATCAAAACATGCAATTGTTTGCACTCAACGTTTAGATTAAAGTTTGATGTTGCAGATAGGTGGCACAGTGAATAATAGAGCTCTGTGACTAGAGTGAAGAAGATTTGAAATCAAAATCACATACAAAAATTTTACTTGCTGTGTAGTCCTGGACAATACTTTAACTAATGTTTGCCTCAATTTTCTCAACTATTAAAAGGGGATCATAATAGTTCCTACTTTTTGTGATTGTTGTGAGGATCAAATGAGATATAATTTGTAAAGCATTAAGCATAGTGGCACTTAAAAATGCTGCTTTCTTTCTATTTCATGCCTCTATTTGTGAAAAGGATAGTTTTTAATAGCCTGTTTCACCATCTGAAATTTTATCATCACATTTAAAGACAATGGGGAAAACAGAGGGATACAACCCATCAATACGTGAGATTCAAGAGTGAAGTGAAAAAAAAGTGAAGGATAGAAGGATAGAAGGATTTAGAGCTATAAGAGATTTCATTCAATCCTGTATTTTATAGATCAGAAAACATGCCTAGAGAAGTGATAAGATCTACCCCATGGAAATAAATGTAGGCAACAAAACTGGAATTATAATAAGGCCATATATCAAGAGAGATTTCCACATAGTACCATGCTGCTTCTCTTTATGTAGCAAAATCATGAAAGGCTATTGAAACTGATAGCAAAGGTAACAGCAAATAGAAAGTATGGTCATAGAGTCTTGGAAAGTGGAGGGAAAGGTAGAGATTGGATTAGTTTAAAATTAGGGAGTTAAAATATCTCTCCTGCATTTTCAAAGATAAAGGAAGAACTTAGAGAGCAGGCAGTATTCAAAGAATACTAGCACATCTGGTATGAGGGCTTGCCAAACCCTTTTCAGGGCTGCTTATCCTCTTTTGGTGTGTATCTGCAATACAACTCTCACCTGTGGCTTCAAGAAGCTACATCGTGTACAGCAGCCATAGCACAGTAAAACCATTTCAACTATGAACTAGGTTGCGGTTAACTTACTGGCCAAAAACTGGTCAGTGAGTTAAGATAGCATCTACCCCAAGTATGTGAAGACTTCCTCTGGTGAAATGTTCGGAGCAGAATAATTTGTTCAAATGGCTATGAAGGCACCATGGAGCACTTAGAGATGGTCAGGGATTGGAAACACCAAGATCATCCACAGCCTCCCAGATCCTAAAAGAAACATATAACATGGAACATACATATTGTCCTCTACCTGCAACAGATATAAAGTCTAGTCTCTTTAAGAGAGCTCAGGCCAGTCTCCTGTGGTGGTAATTATTAAGAAAACTTTTGAAAAAGTCCTTTGCATCACTCTAATAGGACTAAGTGTGATTTACTTTCAAGGCCAGATTCTTAGGTTTAGGGTGACTTTATGGGATTATATACTTGATCTTTCCAAATCTCTACACCTGCTCATTTATGCCTGAACTTGTACTTGATGATCTCTGAGTTACTTTCTAGCCTATTATCCTAAGAAAATTTAATGAAAATGTGTTAAAATTAAAATAGGTGATAAAAAATTTAAGTGCTAAAATGCTTTGGTTTAAGAACCAGTGCCATGAAGTAGTTTCAAAAAGGTTTCTGACAAACAGTTTTATTGATTTGTTTTCATTTTTACATTTCATACATTCACAGATATATTCATCACTACTTTATGAGTGATCTCTTATAACTAATTATAAAGTGACCTCCTCTGAAAATACATACAGCACTACACAACTATAATACCCTTACATCTTCAAAAATATTAATAGAAACCTGTTTTCTCTTCCTCCCACACCAACCCCATTGAAAAACAAGCAGATTTCTTGTTTCAAATATGTATATTCAAGCCCCATTGACTGTATATGAAAATATCCACATCTCAGTGTGTAACCCGAATCTATGACCTCTCGCTAATGGATAGCGTCTTTCATCATCATTCCCCTGAAATCATGAATAGTCATTGTATTTTATGTCGATTTAAGGAAAGGGCTAAAAAATATTTTGGGGGAATTGAAAGAATACATTTTGAAGACAAACTCCGCATGGTGTTGACTTTGTCTTCCTTCCAATGACTGGACAAATAGAAAGCATGGACTGAGTTATTTTGCAGTGCATATTTCTAAGCATAGAGAATTCTTCTCTGCATAATTTATGAAAATTTCGCCTTTTTTCTTCACACATTTGTTGTAGTCCCCAAGCTATTTGATAATCCAGGATCATCACACTTCCCATAAATCATAAGTTCCAGAAGAGTTTCTTGGTATAAGATAGACCATAATACCTCTCCTCTGATTTTTTTTAGCAGATTTCAACTACTCAAATTTTGATTTAGTATGCTGGTCCTACTTCTGTACTGCCTCAATTTCTCTCAAGGTTGCTTAACTCAAAGAACTTCAATAAGGATATAAAATAAAAAATTGATGCAGCTTAACAGTGCTATTCTATAAGATTTATTCCAGAAATGATAGAATAGCATGATAAAAATTTATCTTATTTCTGTGTTAATAAATTAGGGAATCTTACAAGGTTACAAACATGGCCTTCTATATAACTTTTCAGTAATATTTTTGCTTTTAAAAATTCACAAGTAAATAAAGCCATAATGCATTGTTATAGAAATTCAATTCCATTTAATATAGGAAAATTTTGTATAGAAGCACCCACAATTCACCAGATATTGTACAGATGAATCTTTCTGATGAATGAAGCTTAACCTTTTAAGCAATGAATTTTTACAGTATAATTTTACCCATTTTATTTTACCCATTCATTTGGAAACTAGAAATCTTTCTCAAACATATTCTACTTTATCTTGCTTTATAAAAAAGAGGGATAGTGAATGTAATATAACCTTCTCTTTAAGACTTGGAGTCATTGAAATATTGATAATTTTACTTTATGATCCGTTTGCTTTCCTACTCTAAAAGTCAGAAGCCCTGTATTTGAATCTTTTCTGTGCAGTTTATAATCAGTGTTACCTCAGAAAAATAATTTATTTCCTAATGATCCTCAGTTTCTTCATTAATGAAATGAAGGATTAAGAATAGAATGTCTCTGTGGTCACTTCCAGCTCTATATGATGCGATCCTAAATGACCCCCAAACCCAATAATTCTTTATAACACGTTTGTTGTTTAATTTTTCTTTTCCCCCATTTCTGCATGATCTATCCTAACAAAGTCCCATCCTTTATAGCCTTCTTTCCCTCCTCTCACTTTCAAATATTGAGTTACTGATCTGAAATGGACCGGGGAAAGGGGTGGCTGAGATAATAAAAGAACAATGTCAAATTAAATCCTCTTCTCTATAAAATGAATGGATGCTGTCAGAACTCTTTTGGTAATTAAGAGATTCTTCTAAGATCTCTGCATATTCTGGAAAAGTAAGCCTGCCAATATGGAGAAAATATTTTTTCTACTTTATCCTCTGCCTTTTTCCTTCCTACCTTCCTTTCTTCTTACCTTCCTTCCTCCTTACCTTCCTTTCTTCTTCCTTCCTTCCTTCCTTCCTTCCTTCCTTCCTTCCTTCCTTCCTTCCTTCCTTCCTTCCTTCCTTCCTTCCAGTATGTATTAAGTTCCTAATATGTGATAGGCAGCAGAGATATAAAGGCAAAAGTAAGTAGTCTTTGCCTTCAATGAGCTTAAAGTCTATTGGGAAAATCTGGAGATTGGTGGTTATAAGTGTTAGTGTAACAGTATAAATAAATATATCTAAAATTCATAGATTTAATAAACTGCTTGACCTAATCTAGTGGTTCTCAAATTCATGGGGAGTATTAGTCTTTGCTCTGAAGAATCTTGGCACACCAAATGTTTAAGTGGGCATCACTATGGCAAGTCTGCCTAGAGGTTTGGTATGTTCAAGATGTTGCAAGTGTAAATTCCAACCAATCTGAGCACACCTAGTAATATTCAGAGCTTAAAGAATACAGTATCTGGCACATAGTAGGTGTTTAATAAATGTTTGATGATTAATTGATTTGAGAGACATTGCAATTCACTAGGGTAAGGTATACTGTTTGTACAAATGTACTCACTTTACAAATTATGGTTTTAGAAGTTTTCCTGGGACACTGGTCAGAAAATAACTTGACTAGCATCACTCAACCAATATGTATCAGAGGCTGGACATGAACTTCACAGGACTTATTATCTTCAAAGCCACTTTTCTATATTTGAGACACCTAGAAATATTTTATCCCAAAATAAAATAAGAAAGTTTACAAATGAGTTTGTCTGAGGCACAGGCTTCTAATAATATAGCCAAGATCACACATCTAGCAAAGAGTAGAGCTAAGATTAAACTACGCTTTTTAGAACTACAACTTGCTGCCTCTAATAATACCAATGCATTTACTTTCTTTTGTCATTAGTCTTGCTCAGTCATATCCAGCTTTTTGTTACTTCACTTGGGGTTTTCTTGGCAAAGATGTTGGAGTGTTTCCCATTTCCTTCTCTGGTGGCTCATTTTACAGATGAGGAAATTGAGGCAAGAAGGGTTAAGTGACTTGCCTGGGGTCATACCACTCTAAGTGTCTGATGCCTGATTTGAATTTAGAAAGATGGATCTTCCTGATTCCAGGCCCAGCACTCTATCCATTTTATCAACCATCAACCATTTATTATTTATCAATCATCTAGTTGCCACATTTATTTCTTACCCTTAATATGCACTTTGCCTATATGTATGCAACATCATTTATTTTGTTTCCCCTACAGGTCTATCTCAATTTCAGTAAGAACAATGTATTAGTCAATCACAAATCTCAGCTATATGAATTCTTATTCCAGTGGTGCAGATTATAACTCATTCACACCTTCTTATCCTTTGTGGTTCTTATTCATGACCTCCTATAAATCCTTCATAAAGGACCCACTCAACATGCTAGAAACCTTCTAATAGATCTTTACCATGATAGTATCTTTTATGTCACTTCTTTTGTGCAATTCATCAATGTGAATTTACTGCTGCCTATTTATTCCTGCCATGCAGACCGTTGTCCTTTGGGTCACTCATAACTCTAATTCATCAGAGATTTTGGTTTTCCATGATCCACAGCCATATGGCATCCCTGGGAGAATATTGGTATTAGAGAGATGGGTTTTTATTTTATGGAGCAGCTTGGGACCATTAAAATTACTATGCAATTAGGCAAGTGTGATCCTGCCTGCTCCCTTTCTCCTCTTCAGTTCTGGGCCAACTCATTCCCCATCTGTGATATTTATCTAAAATGTACATACTGGTGAAAAAAAATAATGCTCTGCCCATTAAATTGCATATCATCCTACTGGATAGACTCCTATTTGAGTATTCCCAATGCATTACTCAAATTATATTAAAAATAAATAAGGAAGGATTATTTGTTTTAGAAGAGCACTCATCACAGGTTATTTTAAATGTTTCCTTATTACATTTTATAAATGTTTATTTACATATAAGTTACATATATGTGTATACATATATATCATATAGAAGTAATGTGCCACTAAATTCCTTATATTTTCTTACTGTTCAGTTTATACTTAATTATTTGACCTTGTGCCTTAAGGAATGAGTGTTATCTGTCAGATTGTAAAGCTCCATAAAGTAGAGGTGCTATATGGATCTCCATCATCATATTCCTCAATCTCCTGTACTTTGGATAAGCTTGGAGGATATTTGGAAGAATACACATTGACAATGTACTTTAGATAAAGAAGAATGTATGGGGAATCAGGAGATTAGAACTGGTATTCTAGTTATAGGTGACATTATGATTTCAGACAAATTAAGCAATTTCCTGAGTCGTTTTCCTTTTCTCTAAAATGGACTCATTTGATATCACTAATCTTTTCCATCTCTATCATCCAATTATTCTCTAAATCAACCTTTTCTGAAAATATAAATATGAACTTAAATGCTTCTCCAAAGTGACCTAAGCAATGTGTCTATTCCTCTTCTAATTTATTCCATGTCTATCTGCATCTAGTATAGCTAAGAATGGCAGAGTTGGCTATCATTTCTTAAAAATCATTTATAAAAACAGCTTCTATTTAATATGCAACATGAATAAAAATGGAAATGAATTCACTTTTAATCTGAAAAAAGCACATATTCTATAAATTATATTCTATCTGTGATTAAGTGTTTGTCTATGGCTGAATGTCACTGTGTTTGCATAATTGTTGACTTTGGGGTATTCATTTTCATGGTAGATAAACAATGTTTTATTGCTGTGTAATGTTGATTCTCAGAATAGTATTTGTGTTAGTAAATAATGACATTTGATTTTAATTTTATGACAGTTTTTGTCAGCATTACATGGAAGAATTATAGAATCTATTTCTACCTGGTTCATTCTGCATTCCAAGCTCTTGTTGAGTTCAGGATTTGTGATTCAGAACAGATGGCACAATCCTGTTAAGATCAATTCTAATAATTTCTTTCACACTAGCCTATTAAGATGCTAGAAGGGAAGGAAATTTTAGATTGCACATTTTTAGAGGAAAATGAATATGATCCAAATGGCACTCTTGTTATATGCCTGATTATTGTTTAATAAAAAAAAAAACTTCTGCTTAAGGCACACAACGTTGAGCCTTATCAAAAGACAGAGCTTCCTAAAATCAGAACTGGAGATAAAGGACAAAAATATTGACTTTCTTTTGAGTACATTTCATTGTCTTATTTTTAATATGAATTTTATATAATCTTTAAAAAATCAGGTTTTAAAAAATATGCATTTGAGATGTCAAATTCTGAATTGGGTGGTGTAAATCAAAATATTATGAGAAAAATTTTTATTTAAATTTCATTGTAAATTATTTTTTTTCTTTTTTGCTTTTTTTTGGGGGGAAGGGCAATTGGAGTTAAGTGACTTGCCCAAGGTCACACGAATATTAAGTGGTAAGTGTCTGAGGCTGGATTTGAACTCAGGTCCTCCTGACTCCAGGGCTGGTGCTCTATTCTCTGTGCCACCTAGCTACCCCATTGTATAATCTTAAGAGTCCTTTATGGTCCCTTATATCTTGTAATTATTTCTCAATAATCACTGACAATTTTTAAGATTTTATAATGCCGATATCTTTTGTCAATAATCTGAACATATACAAAGATTGAAAGGCAATTTTACCTAAGTGATAGAGTCGGGTTCAAGTTAGGACAAGAATTCAATTCTTGTCTCTGTCACTTAAAAGCTACATGATCTTGTGAAAGTTATATTTAACTTGTTCTTCCCACCATCCAGAGAAATTTCTAAGATTAAAAAGAAGAAGAAGGTGATGATCTTCTTTGGTACATGGAATTTCCTAACCAAAAATTGCCTCCCCTTCCCCATATCCCCACAAAAACCATAAAACCTTAGCTAGTAGAGATAAATAGGCATTTCAATCTTATTATATTTGATGGTTACTAGTTATTTTTGTTTCATGAGATCATTTGGATTTTCTTAGTAGAGAAACTATTGTGGAGTGAGGTAGTGTAGTAGATAGAGTTCTGAGCCTAGAGTCAGGAAGACACATCTTAGTGAGTTCCATCTGACCTCAGTCACTTGCTAGCTGTGTGACCCTGGGCAAGTTGCTTAACCCAATGAGCTGGAGAAGGAAATGGCAAACCATTTTGCCAAGAAAACCCCAAATGGGGTTATGAAGAGTCAGACACAACTGAAAGATGAATGAACAAGTAGAGAATTAACAGTAGCAAAGGTAAAAGTAACATTGTGTGAAATTGTGGATGTGAAAAAAATCCATATTATTGTTACATGAAACCATACATTTTTATCTTAATATTTGACTGATAAAATTGATTTGGGTACTTGTTTTGGAAAATATGTGGTCAGCAGTACTCCAAATTTACATGTTGGCAAAGTTTGAAATATAAGCAATTTCCATATTTTATCTTTCCTCATCTCATTCCACTGCTTAAAAGGTAGAATTATCTGGTTATTAAAAGGTCTTTACCTGATGGTGTCCTACAAGGACTCACTCATGTCACAGCTCCTCCATGCAGCCTCCTCTTCCATTGATTTTTTCTTTCTCTGAATTGCATAAGTACTTCAAAAGTATATTTTGTACTTTTTTTAGTTTTATTTTATATGCTTATTTCTTTCATTATTTAATTGTCTTGTATTAACTTGTGGTTATCTCTGATCAGGGTCTAGACTTTTCTTTTTAAATGTGGGTGCTTTATTTTGTCAAATTCTTCTGTAGATGATCAGGCCTAGGGAAGTAAATGCATAATAATCAAATACTTTAGAATTTGACTGATAAGCTTTAGTGCCAAGATATAACTTACCTTGAAATATAAGGCTACAAAGCAGATCTTAAGGACTTTTCAAGATATAACCTTCTTTGGACTTTACTAAGGAAATAGGGATTTGTCCTTATTTAAACTCCCTTTAGGCCACCAATCTGGGTAAATTTTTTAGATTTAATGTATTTTCATGATTAGAGTTTATTCATTGATGCCTAAAGTCCACAAAGACTAGCATTTCTGTTTCTATTTGTCTTCCATAAGTTTTTCAAGTTACAGATTCCCTTTTTATTATATGTATTTTTGTCTGATGCAATTTGTCAGACATCACAGGCTTATCTACAAAATATTTCCCAGAGTTTTTACTTTTGCTTATGGATAATCTTTTTTTTTTATGTTGAGCCTTGTTAGCTTTAATTTTAGAGGATGTTATTTGACCTGGTCCCAAATTTTAAAGACATGTTATTTTGGGCTGCCATCCTTCTTTGATTCAATAAAAGTCCCATATGAATACCTGGTCATATTATAAGATAGAGATGACACTGGTTTCTAGAGGGATGTGTCTGCATAGTCTAAACTGCGGCAGGTTGTACCTAGCTACATAGGTTTAAAGTAGAGGACAGGGAATTTTACAAGGACTAGACCTATGGGCTACTCCCTGTCCCTTTCAGAGTACTGACATTCTAAAAAAAAGTCCCCTGATTTATTTTTGTCTTTTTTTTAATCTTTCACATTTATTACTTATGTATATAGCTCTCTATGTAGAGATATTACTGCCATGGAGACTTATAATATGGAGACTGCAATATAGCTATATCTGCATATAGTTATTTAGACATAGCTATAGATACATAGCTATGGATGTAAATATAGATACCTATAAATACACAAAAGTTGATTGCCACCAGCAATGATTTCTTTGATTAGTTACAGCAGGTATGTGAAATTTGGAATGAAAATTGGTTTATCTCCCCTTTAATTCTCTCTTTCCTGCAAAGGAGGGGAAATGAAAAGTAAAGACTTAGACATATAAGGGATACCTATTTGCCCACTGGTCAAAGAAAGCAAAGGACTTGGTATACTGGTATCACTTGTCCACTCCACAATCTTTCATTTCCACTAGTACCCAATCTTTTCTACTTTAGTGTTCATAGATCCATTTGTATCTCCTTCCCCACACAACTTGACTTTGGGCTCTGTCTATTGATAGACCATAAGCCATTTATTCTTGCTCCCTGTCTGGATATTCCAGATTCAGAACCAGTCCCAACTAGAATACCAGCATGACTACTGTACTGTTTTCCTTTTCTCTCTACCTCATGTGGACTCCTTTTCTTTGCAGAATTTCACTCAAGTTTAACTTAACAGGAATTTGAGAAAAATGATTACTCACCTGTCTTAGTGGATTCCTATATAGCGAGACTTTATGCAATGCTGGAAGAAGGGTGAACTATAGATGTGGTAATATTTTATTTAAGTGAGATATTCATAAGGAAAATAAGCAAAATGTAAAGATTTATATATTAGATAATAAAACATGGTTTATATAATTGATAAAATGTTTTCCCTTTCTTACATAGTTGAAAATATCCATTTTAATTGATCTCCCTGACTCTTGTTCCTGCTTTCCAGTCTAATATCCACAAATCTACTAAAAGTGATTTTCCTAAAGCACCCTTCAGCTCAATAAACTCCACTGGCTCCCTTTTACCTTTAATATTAATAATTAACTCAGTAGAATTTAAAGTCATCCAGGAAGAACCTAATTGAAACATATCTTTCCAGGCTTATTTCACATTGTTTCCCAGATTATTCTTGAACTCCTTCCTACCCATACTTTCTTTTCCATGAACACTGTATTCCTTTTCCAGCTTCTGATACTTTGGAATTTCCCACTTTCCAAACCCAGAATGCACTGTTTTTCTCTGCTTCATGTAATCCTTAGTTCTCCACAATATTCACTCAGCATGGCTACTTATATAAGAATAACAACAGAAATATTCTTCCAGTTATTAATGTCCCCTTCAAAGAATTATTTTCAAAGAAATTCCAATAAATTTCATTTTGTGAATATATAAATGTGCATGTATATATATGTACATATACATATATGTATATGTACATATATATACACCATGAAACCACATAAATTCCCAAAGAGCAAATACTATTTGATTTTGTTGTTGTTTCGTCATTGTATTCTCAGTGACTAGCAAAGTCCTATAGGCAGCAGGTTCTAAATAAAAACATACTAAATTAAATTAACAGGTAGACGCATATGTAGAAGTATGTCTTTTTCAAAATGCAATTTTGGTTAATTTAATCAACTTAATAAGATTTGGTAATTTAGAATTCTTAGTTATTTCAGTCATTTAAATCAAAAGGAATTTGGATTATATTAATGAAACAAAAGTATTGTTTTTAACTTTTTTTTTTAATTTGGGGGATTTTTTTTTTAAAGCAATTGGGGTTAAGTAACTTGCTCAAGGTTACACAGCGAGTCATTATTTATGCGTGGGTGCTCATTTTCTTAGGCCGGATCTGATCTCGGGTCATCCAAAGTCCGAGGCTGGCGCTCTTACTCACTGCGCCACCTAGCCGCCCCTTGGGGGATTTTTTTACAAAAGCTTTAATATGTTAATAGGAGTGAGACATCTCAATTTTGGCCAGTTAGTTTTTACTTATTCCATGGAAACTAACAGTAGCCCTAATTTTGCCTATGGGAACTAGGTAAAAAAGTTATGATAGAAAAATACCTCTCCTTTAGAGATTAGATATAGCAAATTTCATTGAAGCATCATCTTTTACTATAAAAGGATATCACTTAGTAATAATAATTATTTTCTATTATATATATTTAGAAGTTCTTATCTAAAAGAAATAATGTATATGTGAAAATATGTTTAAATTGACAGAATACCTAGAAATGGAAGAGACAGAGGATTCATTTTTCATATTGTTCTGCTGGCTAAAAGTCTATATGCTTTAATCCAGATAACTGATAGTTTATTATTCATTTCATAAATATATAATGAATTTATGTGAATTAATATTCCATTAACTGATAGGGTGGTAACCTTTTGTCAGAAGTACATAAGGAAACTACTTTCATTCTGATAATTTGCAAATTATATGGAAAGTCATATCAGAATTTTGCAATATCTCTTGATGAATCAATATTAAATGGAATTGTCAATAGTACATAATTACAAAAAGAAGACCTCTAGCTGGTTTATATAGCTCAATTATTTGAAATTAATGACTGACACTACACTTAGTACAGAAGCCTTCAGGAAAATCTTAACCTGCAATTTATTTAATAATTTATTTATCTTTTATTTTTAAAAAGCAAGAATGATATCCTATTAAGAATCAATAAGAGTCTAATATTTTATAAAGTAGCAAGATCTGGACAAATATAATTGTGGATGTGTATATTAATATTCACATGCATATTTTATTGTTCAGTTGTTTCAGATATTCCTGATTCTTTGAGACCCCATTTGGGGTTTTCTTGGCAAAGACACTGGAGTGGTTTGTCCTTTCCTTCCCCAGCTCATTTTACAGATGAGAAACTGAAGAAAGCAAAGTTAAGTAACTTACCTAGGGTCACACAGCTAGTAAGTGTCTGAGGCCAGTTTGAACTCACTAAGATGGGTCTTCCTGACTCCAGGCTCTGCACTCCACCCACTGTACCACCTAACTGCCCCTTAGTTCTCTACTAAAGTAATTCAAATGACCTCATAAAACAAAAATAACCAGTATCCACCAAATACTATTGGAATGCCTGCTTACTTCTACTGCTAACTAGATTCCTTCTCTCTAGTTCATTTTATATCTTTAGTTGCTCAAGTTTTAATTCCTAATAAGAGTACAGTTATTGAATGAGCAAATTAGTGAGCAAACATAGTTCTATATGTTCAAAGTTTAAAAAACAAAACATCAAGAAAGTTTCAATGAATATATTCAAATATACCACTAGATTTATGATCTCATCAATATGAGCATTCCTTTCAATTATACATATCCCAACCATCCATGACTATTCATATTCTCTGTATCTCTTCATGTTCACTATGAGAGATCCACCTAGCATTTATGGTACTTATTTATTTTTTTTAATATTTGTACATGGTGTAGTGGGAAAAGTATAACTATGCAATCATAGGATCTGAATTTGAATCCTGGTTTTGCTGTTGTTTACTTTTGTAACCTTGAGTACAATCCAATTGCCTTATATGGAGATCAGTTTCCTTATCTATAAAATGAAAAAGCCTATACTAGGTACTATTGAAGATCCCTTCTACCTCTAGATCTCTGTTAATATGGCTTTCAGTGTATTTGTTCTATTTACTAGCTGTCTCTTGCTCTGACTTTTATGACCATTCTCTCTTTTTAGTCCATATAAATCATTGATAAAATCCTATGAATAACTTCTCTATTTGTTATATGTTCCTCTCTGCTAATATTCACTATACCATTTCTACATCACCAATTAGTTTATCCTTAACTTCATTATTTTTGGTAAACTCTGATGTTCCATGATTTTCAGTCATTCTTCTTTACGAGAAGAATAGTAGTATTCAGGGACTTTTTCACAAAAGAAGTTTACAGTCATAAAAAGATCTTTGCATTTTCCTAAAGGCAATCCAGCTTTCCCTTCTCATCCCTTTCAATTCTGTTCTCAGCTCAATATCCATTTATAACATCTTCCTATGTTTTTTTATGTATACTGATGAATGACCTCTATTGGTTTCCCATACAGTTGCATGCCATCTTCTGGATAAGTGTTTGGACAAAACAAACTCTTCTTGAAAATAAGGCTGGAATACTAGAGAAGCAGTATAATAATGTGCAGAAAGATATTCTCAAGCTGAGAAAGACATGGCTTTGAGACTCTCTTTTCACATATTCTATGATACTAGGAATTATTATGATATTCTGATATGTATTTCTTGCTGTTTGTGTTTCTAGCAACTATTTCAGTGCTTGAAACACTAGGCACTCAAATGCTTGTTCATTGATTAATTGGCCAAGTCACTTAACTCATTAATATTGTAAATTATACATCAGTTGCCAGTTTGCTGTGCTAGAGGGGAATTCCTCATGACAAGTTCCTGACACCAACAAAATCACAGGTTTAGACCATAAAAATAAGTATAAAAATAAATTAGAAAAACTCCTGAAAACTTTGTCTTGTCCTTTTTTTTCCATTTCCTGTGCTCTTATTTTTATGTTGTTGACATTCTTTTTCTTTTTGTTTTCTTTGGTGGTGGTTGACAGGAAGATAATATTATATTTTGTTACAGTTGCATATTTAGGCATATTTTTAGGGCAGCCATTAATCTATTATATTCACACCATCAAAAACAGCTTTGATTGAAGTGTGATGAGTATGGGTTTTTTCTAGTTCTCATTGCATTTTTTTTGTCTATCTATATTAGTGTATTGGAAAACTATAGAATGAGTGTAGAATAGAAAAATATAGGATTAATCTGAGATGCTTATTGATTATTGATAAATGTAGGTAACAGAAAAAAATTTGAAGAACAATTTGAATTTTAACAGTTAATTATATGTATCCATTTTAATTCTTTATGATAACAGATAGTCACTATTAGCTAAACAGAATTCTAGACCATAAAAATCTCTTTTCAAATGGGAAAGACTCATTAGCATATGCTATGTTCTTCTCTAGGTTCAGTTGCTTTAAAAAAAAAAAAGACTATGTTTACAACTTTGCCTAATGCACATTAAGGAGAGTATCCTATGGCAAATATCTAAGGGTTTCAGTTTAATTCACTTTCTGCTTATTTAAAGAAACTGCCTGGGAACTCTTAAGCAAAGAGCTTATCTTCTGGTTTAACAAGAACAGGGTAAAACCTACTTTGGATGCTTCATTTGAAGTAAATGTGGTGTCATAATATATTGAAATTTATTTTCCTCTTTGATGTACAATGGAAGTACACTCTGCTCTTTCAAATATTTTCTCAAATATCTCTCCAGCCTTGTAGCCACTGTTACGTAATCTGCATCCGTACAACAAATGGATGATATGGATGTGTCAGAAGGAAGGAACAAAAAAAAAAGAAAGAAAGAAAGGAAAGAAAACAAAACCCAATAACTTGTCATTCCACCTTTATGAGTTGTTTTCTTTTATTTTTGTGATTCACCTTCTGAGGGTATTATCACAACTGATGTTTTCCCATCAGGGGCCATATGTTAACCCATGAACAAAGACCTAATTATGCAAATGATCCCTCAATAAATCCAATAAATATAGCCAACACAACTTGTAAAAGAATGTACTTTATACTGATATTCAGTAGCTTGCAAGGCATAAAAAATATATTTTTAGAGAAATTCAAATTTTTGCTTTTGAAAAATCACTTCATTGTCAATGTTTATTGATAATATTTTTTCAGAATCTATATTTGTCTTCCCCAATTATTTTCAGAAAAATGGATGATCATTTAATTAATTGTTTGATAATCAAATAATCTATTGGTGTTTGTTGTTGTTATTGCTTTAAAAATAAGCTCTTTTGGCATCTTTACAATGTCAAGAAAAATCATGGAAGTCTCCATAATATTGATTGGACCTGTCATGGAGAATCTGTGGGCAGGCATGGAAAGAATATTCAAGGATAGGCAAATATATTGTGGTTGCTATTTGAATCACTGGAAGGAAAAACTGTATCATTAAAATCATAATTCAGTTTGAATATTTGAATTAGACCACAGTTGTGTTGAGTGGACCTTCTGTGGTGAACTCATTATAGTGCATGATAAGAGAATTGCACAGGATGAGAAGATGCTTTCCAATCTATACTATTGAATGAAATAGCCACATTGATGAAATCATAGATGCTACCAAGTACTATTCAGTTAATATTAAGCCTCTACTGACCTCAGTGCAATACTATTCAATTCGTTGCTACCAAAGAAATGATTGTCCATAATGATAATTTAATCATCAAGTGAATTTGCTATTGACAAATTTATTATTGACAATATTTTAAAATCCCTTTCAATTGAGTAATTAAATGTCTATTATGCATATGTCACTGTCCTAAAACATACAGATGAAAAGATGGTGCTGGGGTAAGGGTATAGTCTACTCCTCAAGATATGTATAGCCTAGCAGGAGAATTATATATCAATATAAATCAATATAATTCAATTTATAAAACTGCTACATACTTAGGAGAGGTCAAATAGAATGTCATGACATTAGTGGAAGAATGGCTAAATAATTTGTATTAAACCGATTCATTATAATATTACTGTGCTCTAAAAAAATAAATATGATGGATATAAAACAAATATCATAAAGGCATATAAACTGATATTCAGTAAGGAGAATCAGGGGAAAATATAAACAAAGGCTATCAAATGTCATGGGAAAGAATAAAAACAACAAAACAATCTAAATTGATATGGCATGTCCAATAGACTAAATATGAGAAAACATCTTTCCTGATTTTTTTCAGAGATGGGAGTCTATGTGTTTGTAAGACAACATATAATATCACACTTTATGCATGTGTTAGTTTTAGTGAATTATTTTTTTCTTTTTAAAATATTTTTTAAAGAATGACACTCTGGCATGGGGAAGGAAAAGCAAGGAGGGAAATATTGGTATATGAAAGTGATATAAAAAATGATGGATATCATTTTAAAAAAAAGGAGTATTCTGTTTGTTTTTGGGTTTTTTTTTGCTTTTTAGAGGGCAATTGGGGTTAAGTAACTTGCCCAAGGTCACACAGCTAGGTTTTTGTTTGTGTGTGCATTAAGTGTCTGAGGCCGGACCCCGAAATCAGGTCCTTCTGACTCCAGGGCTGACGCTCTACTCACTGCACCACCTAGCCGCCCCAAAAGGAGTATTCTGAAAGGTACAAATAGAAGGCAATGATGTTTAATTGATCAGTTCAGAGAAGTAATCATGAGTGAGATGGTGTCTGAACAGGGTAGAAGGAATATATCAAAATTATGTGTGTTGAAGAATCCTTTCTAGATGTGGAATACAGCAGGGTCAAAAGCAGAATGAATTAAAACTCTTATAAAAATGATAATTATCTTTGCTTGTAATTGGAAAAAAAATAAAATTTAGTGGAAAAAACAGAAAACTTAAATGCATTATTGTTAATTCCTCATACAAAAAATAATACATGTCCTAACTTGTAATCACAAGTCATTGACACAAGTCTTATTCACAAATTTGTCACTAATCCTTCCTTAGAAGAAATAACTTGGGGTTATTTTGGGGTGCTCAATTTTCCTATTTTAAGCATGAAGTCAATATCCTATAATTTTCTAAAAGCTATAGGAATGTTATCCCATCATTAAAAAGGTAAATGCATCAAATATGATCATATTATTCAATTCCTTATTTTATACATGTGGAAACAGGGAGTCAAAAAGATGACAAGATCATGATGTAGTTAGTGACAAAGTTGATCTCAACACCAAATGCAATAACCTTCCACTAAATATACTGGCTTTCCAACAACTTGGATCTTCTCTGTTCCTAAGTTTGTATCTATGGAGATGGCAGGATCATATATTTTCCCTCAGACTTATATTTCTTAAAGTCATTGTTTTACAAGAAAAAATCCCAGTGCATTTTCATGGCTTCTTCTGTTCATTTAGTAACATATCCTTTCTCATTGCTGCCATGTGCTGCTCAGTGTCCAGCACTTAGCATTATGCGGAGACATGAATAAGAAATGACCAGGCCATGTGGGTAGTTCAAGGAAGAACATGAACTCCATTTATTGATTCCCAGAACAAGGTTTTTATAGAGAAATGAGACAAAGGAAGGGATGGAAGGGATCTCAAGTATTCATTTCATTATCTTAGTCTGTCTTATCCTGGAATTAGCATGGCAGTAAGGACTTTTATTTTCTAGGTTCCAGAAAGTCTTAGGAAAAGTCAGTTAACACCTTTCATGTGCAGTCACATTACAAAGGATGCTCTTGAGAGCTGGCTTCAAGGCCTGAAGCCAAAGCTGCATCATCAAATACATCTGCATAGGAACTTACCACCTAGGAATTCAAATATTTAGGTTTTGAACAACTAAAGTTTTGGGGCAGAGCTTTAGATCTAGGCCTCAGGTACCTCTTAATGCAGCCACAGTCCTAAATGGATACAATTGAGAGCAGACTTCAAAGCTGAAGCGCAATCCTCACAAGACATCACATTTAGAGCTGGCCAGCCAAAGATACCTGAGTGCAGAATCAGATATAAGTCCTGGCTCAGGCCTCTTTGGCTCCCAACACATTGCTAATTTTTATTTTCCTTTTGCTTCCACATTCTAAAATCTTCCCAAGAGTTAAAGGGCAAGAATTGAATGGTACATCATCCCAAATTTCTCAGGGAGGCTAATATTCAGTTAGGATACAGTTTGAGGAACTGTATATCTAGAACAAAGAAGATTCATAGCATATCTGAAAAAATACTATCTCATATTCTATCTGGAGACTTTTTTTTCTGCAAAATCATCTTAGCACTAGAGGGCTGAAGTTCCAGGATCTTTATGAAAATGATCCTGCATAGTTTTAAGTCTACACACACAAACCAACACCTTCTCGTATTTCTCCTCAAGTACTTAAAGCTACAAATTGTCACTTAAAAGCAAATTTCAAACATGAATTGAGACTATCCTGACTTGCCTGTTCTAGGGATAACATCTAAACAACAATTAATTTATTTTTTTAATGATGATCCTACCACCAAACTAACAATCCCAGTCAAGAGCTTTGCAAATGAATGTTTTAAAAAGTGCTTTTCAGTACAGTGCTATCCTTCTTGAATTATGACCAGAACAATCAACATGAGTTCTATTGTTGCTTTCGAACTTTTGATTGAACTTATCATTTGACACCTTTCCTTTGTCATTTAAGACTGGTATTTAATCAATTGATACACCAATTAAAGTACTACAAACTAAGGAAAGAAAATGTTACTTAAGAGGCAAGCAAATCATACAGTGGATATGGTGCTCTGCATGGAGACAGGAAGAGGAAATTTCAAACACTGAGACCTCATTTACTTACTAGCCCTGTGACCCTGAGCAAGTCATTTAACTTCAGTCTCCCTCAGGGTCCTTAATTGTATAATGGTGATTAAAAATAGCACATACCTTCAAGGTTCTTTCTGATGATATATGTAAAGCACTTAGCACTCTTCCTGACACATAGTAGGTATTTAATAAACGCTTGTTTACTTATACCTATTGTTATATATTAAGTAAAATATAAAGTATAGTGAAGAATAATGTAATAAAGATTTCATTTTCTTGTTACCACATAGCTTTAGAGTTTGCCAGCTTTTAATCTAAAGACTCGTTGTAAAACAGGACATAATGCCCTGCTTGAACTCCCAGTTGTTTTAATGTACTTAAAAGTTCAAATGTGCTATTATGCCAAGGTTTTTATTGTTTCTATAAAACAGTTTTTATTTCCCATTAGATAGTAGGTTGCTAACCCAAGAGGACTTCTCTGGTAGCAGCACAGACTGAATTCAAAAACTGATGTGAACCAGCAACAAAGATCATTTAATGTTGAGATCTGTTTAAGACAAACAATGGCAATTAAGTCATCAAAAACTTTCTTCTGTTTTCTTAGTAGTTTATTCATTCCTTCAGTAATATATCTAATTGTCTCTTAGTCCCATTAATACAATGGTAATGGCACAGCTACTGCCTTTTTTCTGCTAGTGGGAAACCAACTATCAGAGATTTAATATGAAGAAAGTGCTTTAAACCCGCACCTTCCATGTTTCACAGATATCCCCTTCCCCCGACCCCCCCAGGGAGGACCTAAATGGTTAAATAGACTAAATCCTAATTGTGATTGGAGCATGGAAAGCCAAACTATAAAAGAGAAAGAAAGCATAATAGAATATCTTTGGGGGAAATAGAGTTATAGTAATTCATTAGCATCAATAGCAAATATGCATGCAGAATTATTGTTCTTGAGAAGGCACAAAAAATGAAGGTTATACAGACTAGAATTGGAATTTCTCAGCTGGGGGAACTCCCTTTATAAATGCAGAGCAACAACTCTTCTGAAAATTGTGGTCTTGGAGAGTTTTCTAGTATATTAAGAGGTTGCTATTTGCTCAAGATATAAAAGTTAATCTGTCTCAGTGTTGGACTTGAACCCAGGCATCCCTGGCTACTAATTAAATTCTTCTTCTACTCCAAAATTTTGTCTCTCAGTCTTCAGTTCAAGATCCTTTTCAAACTGAATCATCCCATTTCATTTTTTAATTTTGTTTTTTTATTTTTAATTTTATGTCCATTTTTAGTTTATAACATTCATTTCTACAAGATTTTGAGTTCCAAATTTTCTCCCCATCATTCCCCTACAAACCCCAGAACACCAAGGCCACTGAATACCCCCACCCCCACTTTGATCTCTCCTATATCATTCCCCATTATCCCTCCAACATTCCAGAAGGGCAAGATGGATCTCCATACCCTAGTGCACAACTGTATAACTTATTTCCCAGTGTATTTAAATAATAATAATAATGATATTTTAAACATTTGATTTTAAAACTTTGAATTCCAGATTTTTTCCCTTCTTCCCTCATCACCTACCCTTACTGGGAAGATAAACAATTCAATATAGGTTGTACATGTGTAGTTACACAAAACATTTCCATAGTGTATATATTGTGAAACACCGACTATATTCTCTTCCATCCTATCCTGCCCCCCACTTGTTCTATTTTCTACTTTGACCCTGTAAAATTTTAAAAGTGTGTGCTTCTAACTTCGCTCCCCCCTAATCTGTCCTCCCTTCTATCATTTCTCCTCTTATCCCCTTCCCCCTACTCTCCTGTAGGGTAAGATGTCCAATTTAGTATGTATGTTATGCCCTCCCTAAGCCAAATTCAATGAGAGTAAGATTGACCCATTCCCTTTTGCCTTCCTGTTCTACCCCTCCATTGTAACAGTTTTCCCTTGCCTCTTTTATATGAGGTAATTTACCCTATTCTGTCTCTCCCTATCTCCTATCATTATATTCCTCTCTCACCTCTTAATTTTATTTTTTAAATATCATCCCTTCCTATTCAATTGATCCTGTGCCCTCTATCTATATATACCTGTACACATATATACACACACTCACATATGTATTCATATTCACCTATACCTTCCTATATAGACATATATATATATATACATGTATAAATATATGTACATTTATATTCCCTTCAACTATTCTCATACTGAGAAAAGTTTCATAAGTTACAATTATTATTTTCCATGTAGGAATGTAAATAGCTCAACTTTGATAAGTTCCTTATGATTTCTTTTCCCTGTTTACCTTCTCATGCTTCTCTTGAATCTTGTATCTGAATGTCAAATTTTCTATTCAACTCTGGCTTTCAATAATGCTTGAAAGTTCTCCACCTCATTGAATGACCATATTTTTCTCTGAAACATTATACTCAGTTTTGCTGGAGAGGTGATTCTTGGTTTTAATTCTAGCTCCTTTGACCTCTGGGATATCATATTCCTAGCCCTTTGATCCCTCAATGTGGAAGCTAGCAGATCCTACGTTATCCTGGTTGTGTTTCCACAATATTCAAATTGTTTCTTCTTGGCTGCTTGTAATATTTTCTCCTTGATCTGGGAACTCTGGAACCTGGCTATAATTTTCCTAAGAGTTTTCTTTTTGGGATCTTTTTCAAGAGGTGATTGGTGGATTCTTTCAACCTCTATTTTGCCCTCTGTTTCTAAAACATCAGGGCAATATTCCTTGAAAATTTCTTGAAGGATGATTTCTAGGTTTGTTTTTGATCATGGCTTTCAGGTAGTCAAATAATTTTTAAATTATGTCTCCTGGATCTATTTTCCAGGTCAGTGGTTTTTCCAATGAGATACTTCACATTACCTTCTCTTTTTTCATTTGTTTGGATATGTTTAACAGTATCTTGATTTCTCATGAAGTCACTAGCTTTCATTTGCTCCAATCTAATTCTGAAGGAATGATTCTCTTCAGTGAGCTTTTGAGATTCTTTTTCCACCTGGCAAATTTGGCTTTTTAAGGCATTCTTCTCATTGGCTTTTTGAGCCTCTTTTGCCATTTGAGTTAGTCTATTTTTAAGGTGTTATTTTCTTCATTCAGGTTGTTGACTGTCTTTTCATGATTTTCTTGCATCATTCTCATTTCTCCTCCCAATTTTTCCTCCACTTCTCTTATTTGCTTTTTCAAAATCCTTCTTAAACTTCTCTATGGCCTTTAACCAGTTCATATTTTCCTTGGAAGCTTTTGGTGCAGGAGTTCTGACTTCATTATCTTCCTCCTGTTCTATGCTTTGATCCTTTTTGTCCCCAAAAAAGGAATCCAAAGTTGGATTGCTGTGCTTGCTTTGCTTCCTTTGCTTACTCATGTTGCCACTCAAGTACTTGACTTTTGAGCTTTTTGCCACAGTAGAACTCTGCTTCCAGAGAAGAGAGCTTTGTCCCAAATCGCTGGGGTTTTCTCGGCTGCTGGAGCTATTAGTTAGCTGCCCTCTCAGAAGCCTCCACTGACTCTAGCACACTGGTCACACACCCCAGGACCTCCACCTTATACAGCAAACCAGATCTAAGCAGGTTAAAGCAAAAGCAATTCCCCCTCAGACTGGTTGCTTTGTCTCCCTACAATCTGCAGGCCAGGAGCTCTGAAGCAGCCATGTGGCAGCAGCCACTACACCTCAGCTGCTTCTCCCTCCAAGGGCAGAGGCTGGACCACACTCTCTGACCCTCTGTTCTCACAAAGTCCACGCTGAATTCTCGCTTTGTCTTTGGCATTTTATGGGTTAATAATTCTGGAAATCACCACAGCAGCTGGTGATCCACTGTCCTGAAGTCCCTCCAACTGGCACTGGTCATGGCCATGCTGAGGCTAAAACCATGAGCTCTGGGGGGCTGGGCTCTGCTCCCAGTATTCTGAGATGGAAATTTCCTATCATCCTGCCAATCTGTCTTCAGCAGGAGGTTTGTTACTCTCTGTCACTTTGTGGGTTCTGTAGCACTAAAGTTTGTTTAGAGTCATTTTTATAGGTATTTGAGGTGGTTATTTAGGGAGCATACAGTTTTCCTGCTTCTATGCTGCCATCTTGGCTCCACCTCCCCCCGCCCCAGTTCAAATTTTTAAGGAATTATTTTCTTTGATTAGCTTTTGCACCTCCTTTTCTACTTGGGCAATTATTCTTTTTAAAGTGTTTTTTTTCTTCTATGGATTTTTTTTCATTTGACTATTTCTTTAAGGAATTGTTTCCTTAAATCAATTTTTGTTCTTCCTTTTCCAAGCTATTGACTTTCTTTTGCATAACTCATTTCTTTTCCTAATTTTTCTTCTACCTCTTTGATTTATAAAATCCTTTTTGAGTTTTTCTGAGAAAGATTTTTGGACTTGAGGCCAATTTATATACCTTTCTGAGGCTTCACAATTAGGCATTTTGACATTAAGTTTCTATTTTGATCTTCTCTGTTGTCATAGTAGCTTTCTTTGGTCAGGATTCTTTTCTGGTTTTTTGTTTTTTTGTGGGGGGTTTGCTCAGTGTTAGCCCATTTTGTGACTTTTAAAGTTGAGCTCTGCACCTGGGGTACAGAGAGTACTGTCCTAAGCTTCTTGCACTGGGGAGCCAGGGGACTACTCACTGGATTTCTGTTCTGGGGCTTCAGGTGCTGGATGTTTTTCCACTGTGCTAAGGTGGCATGGCCTAGCTGGTCTGTTGTACCAGGGTTCTAGGACTGAAAGCTTGCCATTTGTGCTGGGGCTGGCAGCCTCACAGATGACCTACTCTGCCACTGGACTGCTAAGCTAGGACCTAGAGGCCTCATTTGCTATTTGCTGTGGCTAAGAGCCTCCCACTGGTTTGCCTCCTTTCTTGAAGTACTTCTAAATTATCCTAGGCTGGAAATTTGTTTCACTTTGTCTTTTCATGGGTTCTGTCACTCCAGAATCTATTTAGAGGCTGGATGTAACATTGTTTTTGAGGGAAACTGGGGAGAGTTCAGGCAACTTCCTGACTTCTCTCTACCATCTTGGCTCCACCCCCTTTGTCTTTTTGTTAAGGCAATCGACATTAAATGACTTGTTCAGGGTCACACAGCTAGTAAGTATCTGAGGTTGGATTTGAACTCAGGTCCTCCTGACTCCAAGGCCTATATATTCTATTCACTGTACTTCCTAACTGCCCCAAAATGTTTGTCTTAAAATTTTACATAGCTCTTTTTCCTCCTTATAGTCTTTCCAAGAACCTTAAAAATGCTATATATGCCCTGCTTAGTTTTTCAACAGATGATTCCTTGTTTGTACATAACTAAATGTACTTAAGATATAATGTAGGGGGCGGGGCCGCGTCCACTCAGAAAGGAGGGGGGGCGGGGGGGAAGGGCTGGCAGTGGTGGCTGGGCTGCTGGCCAGAGCCAGACCAGGAGGAAGAGGCAGCTGGGAGGCCAGGATGACAGCCAGTACTCAAGCGGCTCAGGGCCCAGTGGAAGCAACTGCTGCTGAATCCACCAGAGCGAATCATGGCAGTCCTGAAGAACGAAGAGAACTTTTTTGAGTGGGAAGCCTTGATCACGGCCCAGAAGACACCTGCTCCGAGGTGGGTGTTTTTCCTGCGATTCCTAGCTTTCTTCTGGACTACCAGTTCAGCCCCCAAAGACGAGGTTCACCTGTGAAATATTCCACCCCAACCTCTACCCTGACAGAACGTTTGCATCTCCATCCCTCATGTCCCCAGCGACGACCCCATGGGCTACAAAAGTCAGCTGCAGAGGGTGGAGTAGACCCTCCTCTCCGTGGTGAGCAGTTGGCAGAGCCAAATGATGGGAGCGATGCCAACGTGGACGCCTCGAAGATATGGCAGGATGACCGGGAACAGTTTCATGGTATTGCCGAGCAGACCTTTCAGAACTCCCTGGGGCTCTAGAACCTGCCCCCTTCTCCACCTTCCTTGTCTCCCCACCCCGCCCCACCTAAGCCCCTCCTTCCCATTGCCAGAGCAAGCGGGGGCTGCAGGCTCCGCCCCCACTTCGGTCCTCCTTTCCTCCCCATCTCTTAGTTGGTGACTCCTGAGCTTCCCCTCTACTGCTTCTGCTCAGCCTCCCGACGCTCCTTTCTTTGGATGGATGGCGGCTTCTGCACAAAGAGGGCTACCTTTATGGCTTGTTGTGAAAGGAGGTTGTGAAAGGCTAGGCTGTCAGCGAACAGGCCCTCAGGCTCGTGGGACCAAGAAGGAAAGGCTGGGGACCCAAGCAGATTCCAGATCCAACAATGGCTGTTTACATATGTGCCACATGGAAAATATCCTGTGATCAAATTCTGTCCTTACAATTTGACAAATACATGTTTTTCTTGTTTAAAAAAAAAGAATGCATTTTACCTCTGATATAATATTTTACCTCTGTATACATAAATAACTATACTTTAAGATAAAGGATACCAATAATTAAAGTTTTCCTATTTTTATAATGAAAACAAACATGCCTTTTGAGTCAAACATATTAAATAGCTTTGCCCAATATTTTTAGTATTACTTGCATTTAACATGTATTTAGACATTCTACAGCATAATGGAACAGTTAAAAGACATCTATTTATAACACTCTTCTTTGACAACCTTTGTTGGGAATCATTAAATAGAGGGATGCTCCTGTTGATTTGGCCCAAAGAAATCTCAGTCAGTTTTTCCTATTCCCTTCCCTGAGAAACATTTTCTATAAATGGCATCCTTGTATCCCTGCAAAACGGTGGCTTGCATCTATAAAAAATTTACCATGAAATAGGGAAATAGAATGTCAAGTAATCCCTACAATAGGAGATAGTGTTTCACAATACCCAAGCAATTTTTGGTTGGCTTCTTTGCCAGTACAATCTCTATTGGTGAAATGAAAGATATAATACCAAATATAGCAGCTGTGTGTAGAGATTTAAAGGATTTTGGAGAAATAGAAAAATGACCACTTTCATCTGATACACAACCATTCTTGTCCACCTAGAATCATCGGATGGTAGTGTATAGAGCTTTTGAGCAGTGTCCCTTTACATGTTGAGATTTCAGAGATAGATAAATTCATTAGTCAGGTCCTATAATGAGGTTCTCAAGCCACTGGAGCCATTGATCTTCCCATCCTATTCAGCCACTCAGTTTTATCCATGGGAATTACTAAGTACTTTCATATCGCTCTCCAATTCCATTGTGAACAACCTGTTGTGAATTAATTACTTGTTTTCCATTTCTACTTTGGAAACTGAGAGGTTTGTTTATAAATCATCATATTTTCAGGTTGGCTCTTAGAATTCAGTAGACTGAAGTTCATGGAAACACTTCAGTTTTAAAGCACTGAGCATGCTTTAGGAAATTAAAACTGAGAAATGTTTGAAATGTGGGACACATACTGTATGATGACAGTATATTGCTTTTTGTAATTTTATCAAGTTTTACTCAATTAAACTATTACATATCCATTAAGGCATAAGTGGTTTAAATAACACTGTTTTTGTAAAGACTAGAAAAGATGGTAAATTGGCCTTGAATCAATCAATCATGGCTGACAGATATTATTTCACTTGGAGGTCTATATACAATAAGCACCAAAATGCTGAGTAATAGACAGCCAACTGCCCTGTGGGCCTGACTGTTGGCAGGATGGCTGCCAAATGAGAAAATAGAATCATTTGATCTGAGTATATTGATTGAATATTTGTCATTCCTAAGCACATTCCTTGCTTTCTCAACTTTATTTACATGTACTATTCCTGAAATGTAGAATATTCCTCCTTCTCCTAACTTTGATTATTGAAATCCTATTCCTTTTGTGGTGTAGCTAGGTGATGCACTGGATATAGTACTGGCCCTGGAGTCAGGAGGACCCATGATCAAATCTAGCCTGAGAAATTTAGTAGCTGTGTGACCCTGGACAAGTCATTTCATTTTGTTTGCCTCAGTTTCTTCATCATTAAAATGAGCAGGAGAAGGAAATGTCAAGTCACTCCAGTATACTTACAAAGAAAACCCCAAATGGAGTCATGGAGAATTGGACACTACTGAAATGATGGAATCCTAATAAAGCTGCCCCCAGCCCCAATATTCAAACTTCATTATAGACCTGGCCCTAGTGAACAGCAGGCCCACTCTACCTACCTAGCTCCACCCCCACCCCCCACCAATGTCCTAACTTCATTATATATGCCTCACTGATCACTGAAAAAGCAGGTAGGTGTGTACCTGAACTCTTAGTTCCCACAGAAACAGCAGGTGTGTCCATGTGATAGTAACCTACTGCCTCTGCTGGTCACTGCCTCCATACCCTTCCCACAGAAACAGGTATGTTATTGTATTCAATCACAATCACATCATTCATCTAGCCCAAGACAGGGCCACAAAAGCTAGCCAGCTGGAGGGCAGAATGACCATAATGTTTAAGCACCAAACCATAGATGGGACCTCTCCTCCATTACCTAATCCCTTAATAAACCCCTCCTCCATTACCTAATCCTTTAACAAACTCCTCCTGCCTTTTTAATATTAATAATATTTCTCTATTCTATGTAAATTTCTGTTTTGTAATTGCCTCCTTTACCCTATAAAAATCCACCTTGCTTTCTCTAAATTTGCTGGTTCCCCTTGGAATTTAGCCCGCTTCATTAGGGGCGGCAATCTCAATAAATGCCAATACTTGGATTAGAGGTGGTCTGACTCTGAATTCTTTGAGATGGTTCTACCACCACACATCATAAAAGAGAAATAGTTTTTGGGCAGGCAGAGCCCCCACCTCAACAGCTTTTTGGCATCTCTGGGTTTAAACCACAGCAGCTTTTTGGCATTCCTGGGTGGGCCTGAGTCTCTGACTCTGACCTCCCTGTCCACATGGAGCAGAAGTCTGTTTCCGACCCCCTCTCATCCAAAGATAAGCCTATCTTTTTCCCTTCTCTTAGCTAGGAGGTCCTTCAAGCACCTAGGAAGTCTTGACTGTATTGCTTGGGCCCTGGTGGCTAGCAAATTCCCCCTAGACAGAGGATACTCTGCTTGGGAATTTTGTGGGGAATTCTTTATAAACTCAATTCTTAATCCTTCAGTGGAACGCCACTGAAGAGATGAATGTGACTATTGGGGGGATTTCCTTAGGCTTACTAGCATTTAATACCAACTCCCATCCCATGGGACTACTAAAGTGTAAGAGCACCTGGTCTTTATATAATCTGGAAGAAAAAGAAAAGTTATTGCCATCTGTCCTTTATGTTTGTATCTGTCTGTGTCTATGTCTGTAAAATCTGAGTCTTCTACCTTGTAAGATTCAAAAAGCAGCAACAACAAATTCATCCTAAAATGTGATGGGAAAAGTCATTGATGTGGAATCAAAGGATATGCATTCAAATTCATATTACCTTTCTTATTACATCGATGACTTTGGGCAAATAAATTACCCAGAATTATAAAGATAGTATATGTCAAAGGCAAAATTTAAACTTAGATCCTCCTGGTTTAGTCCGTCTTTCTATCTATAAAATTGCACTCCTATATGATGTACAGCACATGTATAAGATATAGCTTTAATGCATAGAAAATAGATATATGATATTTGGTAGGGAGAAGGTGTTAGAAGCTTAACAAGCAAAAGAAGTCCAGTCTATAATCACTACACACAAACACACACACACACATACACATACACTCTCTCTCTCTCTCTCTCTCTTTCTCATACACACACACATACCCCTCACAGTATAAGCAGGTTAATTACCCTGACGCTCACTTTCTTTATCTGTCAAACAAAAGTGTTGCACAAGATTGCTCTGAGCTCTCATCCACCTCTTGATCCCTGAATCAAGGATCCTTGAAGTTCTGAAGTAAATAATTTTCACCACAGTGTCTGGTTCAATACTCTCTTCCCTGGTTTCATATGCCTTCTGTCCATGAACCAGACACTAGAGATATTGCTTACTATTTTCCTCCTTTACTCCAGGAAAAGTCCCTTTATTTTGAGTGAACCCCTCCATCACAGATACTCTAGTTATGTATTATATTGATCTATCTGTTGCTCTTGCTTCCCATTGGGCAGTAGTTATATCACACTGTTTGACTTACTTCCAATAAGCTTTATGGGTTATTTCCCTTATTTTCCCTCTCATTTCTGCTTTCATCTTCCCATCCTGACTATCATCCCTTTACTTTCATGCCCTTCACAAGAGATTTTGAGGTGCTCCTATCCACCCCTTCAGAATATTTAGTCCATTAAAACTCATCCTCCACAATTGATTTCCCAGATCTTATTTGTCTTCTACCTCTCAGTGCCTTGTCTCTTGGTTTTTGCCAATTGGAAAACAACTGTGTTTACTTGCACCTTATTGGTTAGCAGTGGCAACTTGACCTTTCATTTTCACAGGTCTCCGAGGCTATTCTAGTAGTTTACTGGGCTAAAGATGACCCTACTGAGCTTCTTTCAGGCATTTTATTGGCTGCCTTTACCTTCTAATTGGCTCCTTGGTTTTTCTGCACTTCTCCCTTTTCCCTGGTCTTATTCCAGTCACAAGATGTTTTTGTCATACTTCAGTAACTCTTCCTTTTCTCAGGAGTAGTTCTTGAAATGGAAAATTGAAAGTATATGTTCCATATGGAAAGTGGCATATGGAACAATTTTAACTTCCATCTTTTCTTGTGTCTATTTTCTATTTACCTTTTATTTTCACATATTCATGTGTACTCATGGTTTTCTCTCCCCATTATGTAAGAAACTTCAGGGCAGGAGCTACTTCCATTATGTCTTTGTTTTCTCAATGCCCAGAATACTGCATGGGAGATAATAGGAGATTAATTAATGCTTATTGATTAATTGACTTTTTGTCAAATGATTTAAATTTTACTTATTGTTTTTATTTGTGCACTACAACATCAATCCATTCAGCAATAAGAATCCTTGAAAAAATGACTTATTCTTCCATGTTAATTAAAGTGTCCCTGCTCCCTGAAAAAATTCCTCCCTGCAAAAAAATTTCCCAGTAATCTAAATTTTTACTTACTGAATATATGTAATTAGCTTAAGAATCTGGAACAGTATAGCCAAAATAGTATAATAGCCTTTGTTCCAAAATATGATGTATTTCAAGACTCATGATCTTTCTAAGTCCTCCTGGTTACATGATAGCAAATTATGTGCCTGAAATAAAGGAATTATTAGATCTACCTTAGAAGTTAAATATGCTAGCATTAAAACATACACAGATGATTTTAAAAATACTCTGGCTTTCTTCTTTATCATTTATAATCCCAGCTTTAATTAAGATTTAATTAAGATAACATGCTGGCATCTTCTCAAATTATTCATAATTTAATTCCATATTAGTTCTAAATGACCCCCACACAAAAAAATAACAAAACAGACACTTACATTGTTTACCTTACCCATATGATTATCTACAACTAATAGAACATGAGTTTTTGACATCGTGAACTCTGTCCTATACATGCTTGTATCTTCTACATTTCTTTTTATGTTAAATGTATTTGCTACAAATGATTGTGGAGTAGCAATCGATGACAGAACAAACAAGGACAAATCTATTACACCTACATTGTTATATGAAACTCCCAGGTAGGAAACATTTCTCTACCAATGCAGGTCAGCACCTTCTCTCCAACTTTGATTAGAACATTGAAAGTGAAGTGAGTACCAAACAAAAACACCCCCAACCCCCCCCCAACCCACAAACAAAAAAAACCAAAAACCACCCCACACCCACAAACACACAAAACAACCCCCCAACACCCACACCCCAAAACCACCACACCCACCCCAACCAACCACCACCCACCACACCAACCCCACCACCACACCAAACCCCAAACACCAAACACAACAAAACACCCAAAACAACCCCCCACACCACAAAACCCCCCAAACCAATGTGGCAACAAGCCCAAAAGTCAAGCAATTAAGTGGCAACATGCCAAGGCAAAGGAAACAAAAATGCAACCCTAGACTCCTATTTTGGGGGCATAGAGCAGGAAAAGGACTGTGAGGTCAAAGTCCTGCTCCAAAAGCCCCAGGGGAAAACATGAGCGGTTGCAGGCCATAGAGGACCTTAAGAAGGACTTTAAAAATCAAATAAGAGAGTGGAGGAAAAATTGGAAAGAGAAATGAGAAGGATGCAGGAAAAGTATGAAATGAGGGTCAACAGCCTGACTGAGGAAAACAACACCTTAAAAAATGGACTACTCAAATGGCAAAGGAGGCCCAAAAGGCATGAGGAGAAGAATGCCTTAAAAAGTCGAATTTGCCAGATGGAAAAAGAATCTCAAAAGTTCACTAAGGAGATTCATTCCTTCAGAGCTAGACTGGAGCAAATGGAAGCTAGTGACTTTATGAGAAATCAAGATGCTGTTAAGCAGATCCAAACAAACGAAAGATTAGAAGGCAATGTGAAATATCTCATGGGAAAAACCACTGACCTGGAGAATAGATCCAGGAGAGACAATTTAAAATTATTGGACTACCTGAAAGCCATGATCAAGGAAAGAACCTAGAAATCACCCTTCAAGAAATCTCAAGGAAAACTGCCCTGATGTTTTAGATCCAGAGGGCAAAATAGAGGTTGAAAGAATCCACCGATCACCTCCTGAAAAAGATCCCAAAAAGAAAACTCCCAGAAATTTATAGCCAGGTTCCAGAATCCCCAGATCAAGGAGAAAATACTACAAGCAGCCAGGAAGAAACAATTTCAATATTGTGGAAACACAATCAGAATAGCCCAGACCTGGCAGCTTCTACACTGAGGGATCAAGGGCATGGAATATGATATTCCAGAGGGCAAAAGAACTGGAATGACCCAAGGGTCACCTACCCAGCAAAACTGAGTATTTTTTCAGGGAAAATATGGTCATTCAGTGGAATAGAGGACTTTCAAGCATTCTTGAGGAAAAACCAGAATTGAATAGAAAATTTGACACCAACACAAGAAGCAAGAGATGCCTGAGAAGGTAATCAGGGAAAAGAAATCAAAAGGAACTTATCAAAGTTGAACTATTTACATTCCTATATGAAAAGCAATAACTGTGACTGATGATATCTTTCTCACTATGAAAATAATGAAGAGGGGGTGTGGTCATATGAATACATATGTGAATGTGTGTGTATATGGTTACAGTTATATGGATAGAGGGCATAGGTTGATTTTGGGAAGGGAGATACTCAAGGGATGAAATTATGAGGTGAGAGAGAAAGTGGCAAGAGGAGATGGGAGAGACATGGAGGGTAAACTATCTCATGTAGGGGAAGTGTGCAAAGGAGGGGAGAATAAGGAAGGCTAAAAAGGCAAAACCACATTCACATTGAATTTGGTTCAGGGAGAAAATGACATACATATAAATGGGATATCTCAACCTGCAGCAGGATAGGGGAAGGGGGATGAGAGGAGGGATGATGGATGGGAGGGCATCCTTGGGGTGAGGGGAGGTTGGAAGTACCCACTATAGAAGAGGGACAGGATCATGTAGGCAATGGACCAGGTGGGGGATGGGATGAATGGGAGGGAATTATAAGCATCCTTGTACAATATATCTACCATGATAATGTTCTGCATAGCTAGATATGTACAACATATACTGAATTACTTATATCCCAAGAAGGAATGGGTGACAAGGGAGGAAGGAAATGGATCTGAAATTCAGGTCGTAACATAAATGTTTCAAATATATATATAAATACTATTATTAATACTCTTTTGCCTATTATTGGGAGATAAGATGTGCAGGCATTGGGACACAAAGATTCATCTTCCTCTAATGGAAAAGGATGGGGGTATGGGAGAAGGTATGGAGAGAGCAGATTGGAGGAAGCGATATCTTGTGGGACTGCTATTCTGGGAGGTGGGTAGGGGAATAATGGGGGAAATGATTGTAACTCAAAACCAAAAAAAAAACAAAAAAAAATAAAAAAAAAAAAGAAAGTGAAGTGAGTAACCCTAAAACCTAAGGACACTCAGCAGACACTGTCAAAAGATTTTATTTATAAAATACTATTTTCAGATGTTTTACTTCTGACCCCTATGTGTATGTGTTCCCAAAGGATCTATGTATGCTTTCTTCCTATGAAATTCAATTTGTTTCCATGGGTTTAATAACTATCACTGTTATGAAGATAACTCCCAGATTTTTTTATCTCTAGATCCTATTTATCTCCCTTATTCAACATCATGTTTTTAAACACCACCCATATGTCCCACAAACACCACAATTCCATTTTATTTTGCTGTCATATTCTGGACAAATTTGAGAAAAAGTTTCAAGGAAATCTTACATCCTGAGCTACAAAAAGTAAAACTCCATTCTCTAAAATTAGTAAGCAATTTGCATTAAGGTCTGGATTAGGATTGCCGTATGGTTCTTTTCTTGTCAACCCACAAGGTATGTTTTGAAGAAGTAGGGTTATTTTGGAATTCATCTTTACTAGTGAAATGAGATTTTGAATTATATGAAATAAAGATATTTCTTTAATTAGAGGTTTACTCTTGCAGCAACTATTTAGCACAAACAAAAATTTCTTACTTGAATGCTTCATTGTCTCATGGAGTTTGTTATGTTAATAAAGTATAAGGTATAGCAGCTCTTATCCAGGTGTAAATGTTCAAAGTACTGGAGAGGTGACAGGATGCCTCAACTCATGACAAATACAGAAATAGATAATAGATAATGATAGACAAAGAGAAGATAGATAAAATATTTATTAAGCATTTAATTTATGCTAACAAGAAAACAAGGCAGACTTTCCACTCAAGGCTATATTCTAATGCGTTCTGTTTTGGATTTACTGTGTTTTCGATCTATCTAGGATATCCACTTGAAATGTCCAGTAAACTTGGTGATGTAGGACTGAAACACTGGGGAGAGACTGAGACTGCATAGATAGCTAGTTAGTGAGATAGATAGATACATAGATAGATACATAGGTAGATAGATAGGTAGATAGGTAGATAGATATAGATAGATAGATAGATAGATAGATAGATAGATAGATAATAGATAGATAGAAAGATAGATAGATAGATAGATAGATAGATAGATAGATAGATAGATAGATGATAGATGGATAGAAATAGATACATGGATATATCAGAGAGAGAGAGAGAGAGAGAGAGAGAGAGAGAGAGAGAGAGAGAGAGAACTTAGCAGAGAAATGAAAGGATACAGAAAGAAAAGTAAGTTGTTTAAGATAGACTTTTGAGTAATACCTCCTCCTGTGTATCTAATTAATTGGCAAGTATTAAATATCCTAACTTTACAGTATACTCAATATCCAACCCCCTACTCTCTACTCAAATAGCTCCATCACATCCTCATCACTTTTTCCCTGGGCTAAAGAAACAGCCTCTTAATTGGTCTACCTACTTCCAGTTTCTTCCTAATAAATACCTTACATTTACATAGTGCCAGTTATTTGCCAGGTACAATGCTAAATGCTTTATAAATATTATCTTTTTAAATTTTTTGCTTTTTGCAGGGGCAATTTGGGGTGAGTTGCCCAAAGTCACACGGCTAGTAACTGTTAAATGTGTGAGGCTATATTTGAACTCAGGTCCTCCTGACTCCAGGGCCGGTTCTCTATTCACTGTGCCACCTAGCTGCCCCTATAAATATTATCCTATAAGATCATTACAATAATTTTGGGACGTAAATGCTGGTATTTTACAGCTGAGGAATTTGAGGCAGTGATTAAATGACTTGAGCAAGGTAAGTTTCTAAGGTCATTTTAGAACACAGGTCTTTCTGACTCAGATCCCACTTTTTGTCCACTGTGCCACCTAGCTGCCTCAGTAATAATAAGCTAATAATAAACTAAGAAGGACTAATGATCAACCCAGGGATGGCATACAAATTGTCACAGAGATGAAAGCTAGAATGGATCTCAGAGGCCATCTCATTTTGGTGATGAGGAAACTGAGGCCCAAGGAAAAGAGAAGTGACTTGCCCAGAGTTAAATAAGTTGCAAATATGTAAGGGAGGAGGAGTTGAGCCTAGGTTCTCTGATTCCAGAGCCAGTGAAATTTGCGCTATCCCAGTATAATGACAGTTCTATTAACATGTTTTTACTGTCCATAGCTTAAGCATTAATGTTATCAATAACAATTATGTACTAAAGGAATATCTTATCAAACAAATTTAAACAACAATACACACTGATCTATAATGGGACAGACCTTTTCTACTTACTAATAGAGAGGTTTTAGAATTGTCCTTTCTGTTGTTTTTAGGTAACACATCAAAGAAAGGAAAGTTCTGTCTCTTCTCCTATAGAGGGATTTAGATGTTGAGAAGACAAAGGTTTGGAAAGAAAAGGTTATTTAGGTACAAACCAGAAGGGGATGCCAGTGACCTATATTCTGGAACGTAAGATAAAAAAGAAAAGAAAGGCACCATGCAGGTTATAGACCCATTATTTCTCTTGGGCTATCCCAAAGTTGGCACAAAGTATTTGTTTGACAACTTCTGCCTCACAGATTTTATTCACCTCTTCAAAATTACTCCTTAACATCTAGACTTGGCAGGAGGTCTTTCAAGTCCCAAACTGTGTGCCTTCTCAAAGA
Organism: Gymnobelideus leadbeateri; assembly: GCA_011680675.1. Lineage (NCBI taxonomy): Eukaryota > Metazoa > Chordata > Mammalia > Diprotodontia > Petauridae > Gymnobelideus > Gymnobelideus leadbeateri. The sequence goes on from WOXC01001344.1 coordinate 38,284, forward strand.
TAAAAGATGATGGGACTTTTCTCAAGTTCACTCTAAAGATTTACAACTATGAATTTCCATTCTTTTCACATAAAAATGAACTCTTTGTTAAAAGAATTAATCCTTTGCAACTTTATGTAAGATTGTGCTTTAAAGATGACCAATCAGAACTCTTTAAAAATACAATTTAATTTTTTTTTTAAAAAGGAGGCTGCTAGGTGGTGCAGTGAACGGAGTACTGGCCCTGGAGTCAGGAGGACCTGAGTTCAAATCTGGCCTCAGACACTTAACACAAAAAACTAGCTGTGAGACCTTGGGCAAGTCATTTAACCACAATTGCCCTACCTTCTCCCTTCCAAAAAGCAAAAAAATAAAAAAAAAATAAAAATACAATTACACATGCAAATTTTTCTTCCTGCTTCATTTCTAAATAATTTTCATTCTTAGTTCTTTCCCCTTAACTCTGATTTCACCCTCAAAGAAAGAAGCTGTTATTTTCATTCATCTACTCAACTCTAGTGTAGACTCCTATACTCCCTTCCACTCATTCCTCTTCCCCACTCCCAATTAATTGTTCCTCAGCTCCAGATATGTGCTCTACAGCCAAGGGATCATTCTACTCCTCTGCTCCTTAATGGTTCTTCCATGAAGACAAAATATAAAGAGGAAGATGTAGATAATATTTCTTAACCATTTGAAGGAAACTCAACCCATCAATCAATAGGCACTATTCAGTATAAATTTTGTTCCTGTTATACTTCTGAATATGTGTTTTTCAAATTACTATTTGAAAAGATAAAGTTGATTCCTTACACACACACACACACACACACACACACACACACACAATTTAATGCTTGATTTAATCACATGTACTCTGATATTGATTGTTGTCTGTAATAGCAATGATTAATCAAGGGGCAACACGTATATGGTGGTATACAATATAACACTATACATCATCCTTGTACAAATGACTTTGAAATCAGAGGACATAGGTATATATATATATATATACATATACATATACATATATATATACAAACACACATGTATCTATATCTGTATCTGTACATACATAACATAGATCATTTCCTTTTTCTTTGATCTCTTTATGGCACATACATAGTAGTGGTATTGCTAAGTCAAAAGGTATGCACAATTTTGTAGCCCTCTGGGCATATGCTTCCAAATTGTTCTCAAGAACTGTAACATCAGTTTACAACCCCAACAACAGTAGCTATTTTTCCTCACACCCTACAGCATTTGTCATTCATGATATTTCAGGTGGTGCCTCACAGTTGTTTTGATTTGCATTTTCCTAATCAATTGTGATTTAGAGGGTTTTTTAATATGACTGTAAATGGCTTGGATTTCTTCTTCTGCAAACTGCCTACTCATATCCTTTGAGCATTCATCATTTGGGGAATTGTTTTTTGTTTTTTTTTTTTAATTTGACTCACTTCTCTATATATTTGATAAATGAAGCCTTTATCAGAAAAAAACAAACTTGCAATAAAAAGTTTGATATCATTTTATTGTCTATGGTACCTTTCAGCAAGATATAGTTTCTATGATTATCTCTTTTAATTAGGTCTATTTTGCTTTTGCTTTATCTGGGATCCAGATTCCTACATCTGTTTTTTATGCTTTTTTAAAATTTCATCTAAAACATAATCAATTCTGCTCCAGCTCTTTAACTTTGTGTGTGTCTTTCTTTTTCAAGTGTGTCTCTTGTAAACTACATATTGGTACATTCTGGTTACTAATCCATTCTACTGTCTGCCTCCTTTTTATGGGTGATCTCATCCCATTCACATTCACATTCACAGTTTTTATTATTAACTGTGTATTTCTACCCATCCTATTTTCTTCTGTTTGTCCTTTTCTTTCTCTCTTTTATTCTGTCTCTACTCCAAAGTCTGTTCTGCTTCTGGTAACAGCCTCCCTTAATCCTCCCTCACTTTTATCATATCTCCCCATATCTCTTATCTGCTTCCTCTCTTACTTACCTATTGGATAAGATTGATTTCTTTGCTTGAGTGTGTATGACTTTGCTGCTATGTGTGCTTTAGACCAGGTCCCATCCTGGTATCATAGACCTCTCCTTCTAACCCCCTAAGTTGCCTTGGGCTGGAAAAAATATCTCACTCCAACATTTAATTTGCTCTCCCCTCCAGAACTGGATTTGTTGCAATATTTTAAAGGGGAATACTAGGAGAGCTCAGTCACTTCCTCTCTTCCACATCTTGGCTCTGCCCTCAGCCTATAAGTCTCCATTATCATGCATTATATTTTTGAAGGAACATTGAAAATGTGGAGTGTGATTACAGGGGATCACATAAACGTTCTATAACCTACGTATAGAAATATAAACTAAAGATACTGAGATGTTTAGTCTGAAAAATAATGAATTTCTGATAAACATTATTGTTATATTCAAGTATTTCAAGGGATAGAATGTGAAAGATGTGGATCTCTTATATATCTACATATTTGTACACACTTTGTTACTATATTAGAATGCAAGTTCCTTGAGCACAGGTGAAAAGGCTCTTGCTTTTCTTTCTATCTCCTATATCCAGTGTAGTATATGACATGAAGTAAATGTTTCTTTATTGCTTTTAAGGTCACAAGGGAAAAAATTCTGTTCAGCACAAAGGGCAGAAACAGCATCAATGGGTACAAATTAAAGAAAAGCAAATTTCAGCAAGATCTGAGGCAGCAAAGGATCATGAAAGTAGTAACTATCTGAAAGTTTATGAGTGAAGAAAGGAAGGAAGAAATGAAACATGGATGAAAATTGAGCTTCTGCTTTTTACTTAGATAACAGTTGAGGTCTATTTCTATTTCTATTAAACTTTTGACAGGAGTGCACTTATTATATGAAAGGTAAATGGGCCAAGTTAGATCTATATCTTGTAAAAACAGAGAAAGTCCCAGAAAATGGCTTGAAGTATTCTATTAAGTCTCACTTAGCACTCCCTCCCCAACAACTGAACCCCTGGCATAGTGATAAAATCAAGGTAAGCTAGAAGTTTATCATGGCAGTTAGATACCATTATTTACACACAAGAAGTATCAAAAGGAAGAATTGAGTATATTGCTTCCAACAAGCATGGAGAGCAGAAAACATTTTGAAGTTACCCATTGAGAATCTGTTCTGTATGTGTTTGTTCCATCGACTAAAAGTAGTGTGACATGAGAAGCCACTATGGCATATTAGAAAGATCACTGTACCCAAGACAAAATCCATATTCTACTATGCATCACCTATATAGTCCTAAAGAAGTCAATTAAACTCTATCTCTGGCTTTTTATTTGCAAAACCAGAGAGTTATTCTCTAAGGTTTCATTCAGCTTTAAATATATAATCCTAAAATGAGCTTTCCAATTCTAAATCTGTAACCTTAAGAACTCAAGGTGTGCAAGACTGGACTGATCATTTTTCCTAAAATCAGGTTCTATCCCTAACTTCCCCATTTCTACTGATGGCCACAGAATCATCCCAGTCACTCAGTCTTGTAAGTTTGAAGCCATATTTGACTCAACTTGAAGTTATAAATGACTCAACCAATCAATCAACAAGAATTATTTATTAAGTATTCACTATGTGTACTTAATACATAATGATTTACTTGGTCCTTAATATGAGAATTGTACAGAGCATTGGAGATATAGCAAAAAAAAAAAATAGCCCCTGTCCTCAAGGAGCTTGTATTTGAATTGAATAATAACATGAATATATATTAGTATGTGTAAAATATTTACAGAGAAAATTGAAGAAATTAGGTGTGTGCTGGAGTCAGTCAGCTCAAACAGGAGAACTGATTGAAAAAGTTTGGTTTGAGAATTTCCACTTTGCACTTTGGAAAGAAGCAAGTGCTGAAAGTCAGGGCTTGATTTATTTTTAATTGATTTTCTAGACCTAGAAAGTAATGGAGATTATTAACAATAAAGATTAAACAAATAGATGACATGTGAAACTTGTTATCTAACTTTCTTCATTTCTCCGTTCTGTTTTTTTCTGTAGCTAAGGGTATTTTAAAGCAATGTTTCACTTTTTCCTTCTTACTCTCCTCTTTTTTCTATATTTCATTTGTTTATTTATCAGCTTTCACATACCTCCATTCTTTCCTTTCTTCTTTCCTTTTTTCTTCCTCTCTCCCTGCTCTTTTCTTTCTTCCTTCCTTCCTTCCTTCCCTTCTTTCTTTTTTCTCTTCCCTCCCTCCCTTTTTTGTTTATCTCTTTTAGAGAGCCAGCCATTAAAAAAAGCAAACTTTTCAGGATACCACTGGAGGTAAACTTAGAGAAGTGAACCAATATGCTGACTGGATCATAAAAGTCTACCTGCATAAGGTATTATGTTAGCTTAGGTGGAAAGAAGTCAAAGATTCTTAACAGGAAAGGTGGGGAGGGAAAAGATTGTAGGGATGAAGGACAGCCAATGTAAAGAAATGGATTTAAGAGATGGAATATCTTCTTTGTGAAGTAGCAAGAAGGTGGCAAAAATTCATGATAGAGAGTAATGTGTTCAAATACTAGAAAAGTAAGAAAGGGATATCCTGTGAAGAGCAAAAAATGCCAAATGGAAGGGGGGAAAGAAGAATAAACATTTATATACCTTCTACTCTATTACAGACAGTGGCTAAGCACTTAAAATATTATCTCTTTTGACCCTCACAACAGCCTCATGACATAGGTGTTATTATTATTTCCATTTTATGGTTTAGGAAACTGAGACTGAAACTGAAAGGCTAAGTTACTTTCCCAGGGTTACAGGGCTAGTAATTGTCTAAGACTGGATTTTAACTTAGATCTTACTGTCTCCAGGTCTAGGACTTTATCCACTGTATACCAGCTGTCTCGAATGGAGCTTATGTTATATTTGATGTTTATCTTTGATCCTAGAACTAATAGGAAGCCACTAGAGTTTATTGAGGGAGGAGGTGACTGTGAGAGGATGAGCAGGACAGATCTTATTCAGGATGGTGGCCATGTGAGTGAAAATGAGAAACAGATAAGATGCAACATGTTGGAGAAATAGAATTGACAAACCTGACTAGTATGAAAATGATTTTTAATAAACATTATCTTGGACATTCAGAGCTTTCCTCAGCCCCTTTTATACTGAATTTAAGTTCAGTTGTTGATTTTTTCCCCAGAAGGACATTTCTGAAAATGAGATTACATTAACTCTCCTTATTCCTATCAATCTCCAACACAAGCTCAAAAATAATTTAATATTAGGTACTGAAGCCCCATTATTTCTTCTCAGGTTTGGGTGGAAACATATTCTTCTGTCTAGATAGGCTAAGATTGGGAGTGATCAGTATGATTGGATTGGGGAGTATCTGATAGAAGAGGTAGTTCTTCTCTCCAGAGATGAATTGATGATGAAATGATATCAGCCCCTGTTAGAAGGGTTTATAAACTGCATTCAAAACCCAAAATAAGCCCAGTTCCAAACTGACCTCTTTGGGGGACCCAGTTCTGGAATGCAGCTGCCATGCATATGCATGCCACCTGCTTTGAGAGAAATAAAATGATGAACGTAGTCTAATCATATTTGTCTTTCTTAGACCAAACTCTGAATTTTTGACACTAGATATGAGTGGTGGGCTGGGGGAGTGAATAATTGAGTTTGACTTCAAGATTGCATACCTGGATTATTAGAAGAATGGAGATGGGTATAATAGACATTTGGGAAGTTTAAAAGAAGGATATGCTTAGGGAGAAATAAATTAGTTCTCTCTTGGATATGATGCATTTCAGATGACTATATAACATCTAAGATGACAAGCAGGAGTTGAGAAGTAGGCTTTTGGCTTAGAATAGAGATTAAGGCTGGGATATGTAGATTTGGTAATCATCCATATGACTCCATTGCTTTTAAAAAATAAATCCTATCTCAAGTCAGCCTTCACTGCTCACAAAATATATGTATTTTCCTCCCTTTGCCCAAGCCACTCTTTCCATATTGAATATTCTCTTCCTCTTCAAAGCCTATCAGTTCTTCCAGTCAGCACAAGTACCATCTCCTCCATCAAGCTTTACATGAACTCTTAATGGGATATGTTCTCTGAATCGTTGTCAAATATACTTCAACCTCTTTTATGTTACTATATTTTATTTTCTAGATTGTTACCTGCCTATTGTCTTTGACTCTTTTAAACTTTATAAAGTTTATGAGGATATACCTAATAACTGTTAGAAATGAATATTTCTCTCTTGTATTTAATAACAAATTATTGTATTTAGACCAAGGGTTTTCCCCATCTCTGCTTCCTCATCCAGAAACCAACCAGTGTGGAAAATCTCTCTCAGAGATTTACCCAGGCCAAAATCGAATCAGACAGTAAAAAGAAATTTTAAGTTTGAGCTAATGGGTGTATATTCCTGCTCATTGTGTTTACTCACACAGGTCTGGGAAAATGTTGATTATCCTTATTATTAAGACAGGTGATATGGAAATTGATGTCTCATTGGTAGAGATATGAGTGACTTAAATCGTGTACCCCAAGATAGCTCACCTCCCATTGTCTTAACTAATCAGAGAATCAACTCTAATCTAGTGCCAAATCAAAGGCACCCCTGGGGGAGACCTATTCTTCAAAGGGCATATAAACTGTCAGCCCACTACCATGAGAGGTGTATGTTCTAAGACAGATGGCCAAATGAACACCCTTTTATTTTTTATAAGCAATTGGGGTTAAGTAACTTGCTCAAGGTTACATGGCTAGTCATTATTTATGTGTGGGTGCTCATTTTCTGAGGCGGGTGCTCTTACTCACTGTGCCACCTAGCCGCCCCTGACCACCCTTTTATTAATAACCTGTTGGACTTACTAACAAAATGATTAAATTACCCAGAAACTATGTCTTTCAAACCTTTTTTAATCCTCACACCACCCTCCTCAGAAACATTTTCATAATTTTGTATCACAATTGGATAGCAATGCTAAATGCGATTCTGCTTTGCTCCAAATTTAGGGAAACATTCTCATTTTTATTAGTTCTTTTGAATTCATCCTGCCGCCCTAATGCAAGTACACACACACACACACACACACACACACACACACACACACAAATACATCATATTGTCTTTCTATGTGGCTTAAGTATATTTTCCTATACTTCAGTCTTTCATTTCTAATAGGTACTTATAAATATTTTCCCCTTCTAAAGTTGTTTAGGAGGGGAGGAGCCAAGCTGGCAGTATAGAAGCAGGAAAACTCCTTGCACTCCCCCCATAATCACCTCAAATACCTATAAAATGACTCTAAACAAACTTTAGAGCTACAGAGCCCACAAAGCAAGAGAAAGAAACAAATCACCTGCTGAAGACAGCCCAGAAGGTGGACAGGAAGGGTTCATCATAGCCTCCTGGGAGCAGAGCCCAGCCCTGTGAGCTCATGGTTTTAGCGTCACGGTGGTCCGACCAGCCACAGTTAGAAGGAATTCAGGAGAGTGGATCACCAACAGATTCAGTGGTTTCCAGAGTTATCAACACATAGATGCCAAAGACAAAGTGAGAGGTCAGTGTTGACTTTGTGGGAACAGGGAGTCCAGGAGTGTGGTCTGGCTTCTGCACCTGGAAGAGAAGTGGCTGAAATGTGGTGGCCTCTGGGTGGCTGCTTCAGAGCTCCTGGCCTGCAGATTGTAGGGGGACCAAGCAACCAGTCTGATGGGAAATCACTCTTGCTTTAACCTGCTTGGATTTGGATTTCTGTCTAGGGTAGAGGTCATGGGGTGCATGTCCAGTGAACCAGAGCCAGTGGAGGCTTCAGAGAGGACAGCCAACTAATAGCTCCAGCAGCTATGAAAATCCCAGCGATTTGCGACAAAACTCTCCTCTCTGGAAGCAGAGTTCTACTGTGACAAAAACCTCAAAAGTCACGTAATTGTGTGGCAACATGAGCAAGCAAAGGAAGCAAAGCAAGCACAGCAATATGACTCTGGATTCCTTTTTTGGGGACAAAAAGGATCAAAGCATGGAACAGGGGGCAGACAATGAAGTCAGAAATTCTGCACCAAAAGCTTCCAAGAAAAATATGAATTGGTTATAGGGCATAGAGGACACTAAGTAAAATTTTGAAAACCAAATAAGAGAAGTGGAGGAAAAATTTGGAAGAGAAATGAGAATGATGCAAGGAAATCATGAAAAGAGAATCAACAACCTGAATGAAGAAAATAACACATTAAAAATGAACTAACAGGTGGCTAGTGGGGCACAGTGATGAATAGAACACCAGCCCTGGAGTCAGGAGGACATGAGTTCAAGTCTGACCTAAAACACTTAAGTGCCCATTCACTGCCATATTTTGTCCAATTGGACTCTCTTTTGGTTTAAACCAAGTCTTTCTTTTCTTGCCTAGTCCTCTATAGGGGTATGTAATGGAAATGCAAATTTAAAGATCTTCCCTGCCCCTAGACCCTTTGATGGGCTTAAGAGACTCTGAGAACCTTCCTTGACTTGAAAATATAATCTGCCCCCTAATAGGATGAATGTGGTCACATGGAGCCTATGGCAGGAGGCTTGGTTTTAAGGAATGCCTACACCTTCATACTGTGTGATTGGGCAGTGGGTCAAGAGGATGGTTACATTCTCTGAGCCAGGAGAAGGCTATATAATCTCTGATGTGAGGCTTTGCTTTGGGGCTCACTTTGAGAAGTGTTGTATGATCTGACCAGATGAGACTCTGGGCAGCTGTTGAGAGCCCCCCAGCTTTGAAAACCCAGATGTTGATGCTTCCCTCTCTGGCAACTGTGATTTGGTATTGACGTAATGGTTGGGCAGTTTGGAAGTCTGCCTGCTTGATCTGTTTGTTTCTCTGTTTTGTAAGTTATGTCTGTATACTTTGAAGTTTGGGGTGCTGACCTTTTTACCCTAAACTAAGTAAATGATATATGTTTGATTTATTAAAGTAAGCTTGTTAACCCATTTTGAGTTGCTTTCCTTTAGCAAACCAGATCCAAGAACCTGTGTTGGCAGCCATCCTGGGGATGTTTGGGTGCTTGCTGCTACAGGGTAAAAAGATGGCAGGCAGGCAGTGTAGTACAGAATATCTCCTCAATCACATTACATTTATACTATTACCCTTCTGCTAGGTATATTGTCTGAAAGTCTAGGACTTTATCCACTATACTACCAGCTGTCTCTAATGGAGACTAGCCATGTGACCTTGGACAAGTGACTTAACGCCAATTGTCCTCCAAAAAGCAACAAGAAAATGAACTAACTCAAATGGCAAAAGAGGCATAAAAAGGCAATGAGGAGAAAAATGCCTTAAAAAGCCAAATTTTCCAGGTGGAAAAAGAATCTCAAAAGCTCACTGAAGAGAATAATAATTCCTTGAGAATTATATTAGAGCAAGTGGAAGCTAGTGACTTTATGAGAAATCAAGATACTATTAAACAGATTAAAACAAATGAAAAAAAAAATAGAAGGCAATGTGAAATATTTCATCAGAAAAACCACTGACCTGGAAAATAGATCCAGGACACATAATTTAAAAGACACATAATTTAAAAGTTAATTGGACTACCTGAAAGCCATGATCAAAAAAAAAGAACCTAGAAATCATCCTTCAAGGACTGGTGATATGATGGAAGAAATATATACTATTTCAGTGGGTAATATCTTCTAGTGGGTAACTATCTAAATAGCACTGCCATTTGTCTACATTAGCTGTTTCCACTCAGGTTAGCTTTTTCCCCCAGTAAAATTAAAAATTTCCTTGAGGTTTGATTGGCCCAAGGTACTGGCTAAGAATGTTAAAATGACTTGCTATATGAGCAGAAAAGATGCAAGGAGCTCCAATTTCCTGTCTGAGGCTTATGAGCATGGGTCAATAGCATGACTAGAACCAAATGCTCCACTATATTCAAATTAATTCAAATTAATTTGTTCTGTAAAACTTCTGTTAAATGTCCTTACTCTGCTATGGTTAAGTAAATCCTAGTTTGTTGAAAGATTTTGCAAGGAGGTGCTAGAGCTCCTTCCAACTCCCAAGAGCTAATTGTCAAATTTTAATTGGGAACATTTACATCTCAGAAATATGTAAATATTACAAATAAGATCTTATTTTTTATTGTATCCCCTTAAGAAAGTATAGAAGATGTTAATAATGAAGATTAACCTTAAAAGTGTGTTATCGGGGCGGCTAGGTGTCACAGTGAGTAGAGCACCGGCCCTGGAGTCAGAAGGACCTGAGTTCGGATCCGGCCTCAGACACTTAACCCACACAAACAAAAACCTAGCCATGTGACCTTGGGCAAGTTACTTAACCCCAATTGCCCTAAAAGGGGCGGCTAGGTGGTGCAGTGAGTAAGAGCGCCGGCCTCGGAGTTGGGATGACCCGAGATCAAATCCGGCCTCAGAAAATGAGCACACACACACAAATAATGACTAGCCATGTAACCTTGAGCAAGTTACTTAACCCCAATTGCTAAAAAAAAAAAAGTGTGTTATGTATACATTATTTTTTAGAGCTATTTGTGAAACATTTATAAGCACACTTCTGCCTTTGAATGTCTTCTCATTTTTTCTACCAGTACTGGAAACTATGTGGAAATTGATTAGAGTCAAGAATAGCCCATAACTAAGAAGTCAAAGTAAACATGTCATCAGACTTAGCCTGATCATGAGGCCATGGGCCATCAGAAATGAGCAGTGGACATTCTGAATTACTCAGACTCATTAACTTTTTATATTTAAAAAGACCTTCACAGTAAGAGAAAGTAAAAACATGAAAAAGTTACCTGGGGAACTTGTAGGGTTTTAACTTTAAAAACAGTCTAGACAATCATATCTGCAGACTGACTTAGATATTGACCCACTTAGCAGCAAGGGACTGGTACTAATGATCTCTTGAGATACTCAGAGAGTGAAAATAAAAAATGGTTATATAAGTAATTTTCAAAGAACTATAAAAATGATTCCACGCACAAAGAGCTACTATTGTATTTTTTTCCCTGATACTCCACCATGCTAATTCATTTCCCCTTTCTCCAGTCTTGTCTGTTGCTACCTATAGAACCAAGGGAACATGACAACCTTAAATACTTGGTGGGAAGGACTCTCCTCTTTTTGAGTCCTTCAATATCTGGAACCAACACTTAAGTTCCATCTTCCCCAAATTGCCAAAAACACTCCCTACACACCCCACACACATGCTCACATGTGCACACACACAGAGGCACACACAGAGGCACACACACACACACACACACACACACACACACACACACACAGACAAACCTAATTATCTTTCCTAAGCATTTGTTACTGCATTTCCTGATAGATACAGTATGGTAAATAACAAGTCTATCAAAATTCTTAACACAAGATTCCTACATTTTGGAGGCTATTCTAAGAATTCTTTGTAAAGTTGTACATGTCAGGAAGTATGTTCAAAATCACAAATAATTTACTTGCAATCCTATAGAATGCAATCCATGCATAAGAAGGGAATTGTCATTAAATAAATCTCAACTTTTCCCTAAAGTGGATGCTGTAGGTTTTTCAATAACCCCTGTACAGTTGTGCAACTTTATTTTTCCCATTCCAATTCAGCATTCTTATAACTACTTGTCTAATCTTTTTACATATGGATCAGGTCATGTTATTCTTCTGTTCAAAAACGTTTCAATGGCTTCCAATTGCCTACCCTAAGTAAAGGACAAAATACTAAGCCTAGCATTCAAAATCATACCTGGCAGCATACTTACATTCTGGCCAACCTCATATTGCTTCCCTTCATAGACTCTATATTCCAGTAAATTGAACAGCTCTGCTCCTGGAACACACATTGTATTATTTCATTCATTTCTGTGCTTTTTTTGGCTATTCTTGTCCTCTGTCACCCTGTTTATCTGTTAAATCTCTACTCATCCTATGAAGTCCAATAGTAATGCTTCCTTCAGCAAATCTTCCCTGATATTTCAGTTCAAAAGGGAAATTTACCTACCATTTTTAAGTCTATAATACACTTATCATGAATTATTTTGCCCAAATACAATCTTTGATTGTATTTTGTCTTTTTCCTAGGCTGTAGGTACCTTGAAGGCAGGCACCATATCATATCTAAACTTTATATCTCTCCTACCACTTACAACAATTCTCTTTATACTTTCAACTCTGATGCTATTCTTGAATTATCTTGTCTTGTGTAAACAGAAGAGTAACTCAGTTGTCCAGTATTAGCATATTCAGGAGTATATGGTTTATTTTTCTTGAATTCATCTTAACAACAAATTACAGAGTGCCTACTATGTAAAACTCACTATACTAGAACTAGAAATATAGAAAAATAAATGGCAAGGACCTCACTTTCAAGGGATTTAAAGTCTAATTGGGGAGATAATAAATGTTGGCTGAACTGAATTAGATTGCATTAAAATGAGAGGGTAAGGGACTTAACAGGATGAAAACTGAAGTACCTCAGCAAATATATCATTTTAATGATGCAGCTCTATACTCCAGTAGTAGATATTTGAACCCATCTACATCTTCTCATCTTCTTTTCCATCAGATAACTTGTGGGGGAGAAGGCGACAGGGAGACTCTTCTAGATCTCTTGACATTATATGAGTCTCAGCAATTCACAATAGCTGCCTTTCAGTTATCCTCCTTTCTTATTACATGATGATTTCATCTCTTTTCCTTGTACATCTTTTCAATTATGTCTTCTGCCACAATTCTTCATTGATAATATTCTTGTCCCTGTGTATCCCAGCCATACATTTCTCCATTACCCTTTGGATAACCTACAACATTAATTCACTGGAGACTGTGATATTCCATGATTTGAAGACGTACAACATCAATGGAAAATTACTGGAGAGCTCTGAACATTTATAATGTAATATAATATAATGTAATCCATTGTATTTCCCCATCCCACCCTAATTCTGATTCAGTTCTAGACACAGTTCATTATCATTGTCCAGTTTCTGGAGATACACATACACACACATACACATATTCATGTGTGTGTGTGTAAATATGTATTATAAACATGTCTTTATATATAGATGGATACACAAGATATACATATGTGTTTGCTATGTATAAATAGAGAAACAAACATACATGATAACTGCTTGTATAGGATGTTCCAAAATTCTTAGTGTGGTTTTAATAGCTAAAATAGATTTAATAGCTTAAAACTGAACTAAGACTTTTGAGACACACTGTATATATGTATATATTGATAAAATACAGAAAGATTGATAGACAGACAGATTGACGGATAGATGGATATATAAGTAGACCTACAGACAAATGGATAGATAGATAGATAGATAGATAGATAGATAGATAGATAGATGGATAGATAGATAGATGGATAGATAAATAGATGGATAGATTCTGTGTATCCCACTATATGTAGTACTCTAGAAAATAGGCATGTATCATCCCCTTTGTCTTTCCAATGTGGAGAGTTAAGCTGAAATAAATTACATATCTCAGGGATTGATACAATCAATATAATATAAAATCCAAACAAGAACATTAGGAAGACTTTGTAGCATAATACAAAGAGTACTGGAAATGCAGTTAGAGAACCTGTGTTTAATCCTGGCACTGCTACTTATAGCTGGTGTAACCTTGAGCAAATCAATTAACTTTTCTAGGCCTCAATTACCTCATCTTTGAAATAAGGGATTTGGACTACATGACTTCTGGAGTCTCTTCCAGCTATAAATCTCTAAGCTATATGAAGTCATAATCTATACGTAATCTCTTATATAATAAACTTCTGTAAGCTGTTTTACTGGGTTAATATGTACAGAAAGCAGTTTATGTGGACGACTTTGCACAACTAACTTGTGGTGGCTAAAAAAGATTTTTCCTTATGCCTTTTAAACAAAATTCAGACAAATTCCATTCAGACCCAAGTATAAATAATAAATGTGTGTTTATTTGAATTTCTTTATGCTGAAAGCTGTGCAGACAATAGACATTTATTTCTGAAGAGGATTTATGTTAAAATGAGGGTTCCCTGGGGCATTAAGAAGAAAAAAGCACACAGAAAGCACTCTACTAAATTATAACTCTGAGCATAAAATATGACAATTATAATTGCTAAAGTATAGCCAATGAATGAAAGTTGAATATATTTCATGTCATGGTTTTGTAACTTTTTCATCATTGATTTAACCTGTTCTTGTCTGAGAAAGCTCTTTTTCAAGTAGAAACCAGTTACTTAAATCTCATTCATCTTTCCCTTGTCATGAACTATTTAATAAAGCAAGATACTATGTTGTAGTGGATGGTCAGGTAGACCTGAGTCCAAGGCTGGCATCTCACAAAAAAATGATTAGGTGACCATATGCAAGTAATTTAACCTCTCTAGCCTCCAAGTAAATCTCCAAAATTATTTGTTATAGAATAGTAAGAGATCTGCCTTAGTAGAGAGAGCTAATTCCCAGGAAGATCTGTACTCAAAATAAATTATATATGAAGCAGGGGTGAGAAAGGAAATGATTAATTAAATTCTCTCTATGAAAAAGAATGAAGAATTTATAGTACCTGCTCATTTAATAAACTATGGTGGTGCTTATTTTTTAATGGGAAGAAAAGAAACTTGATGATTTAACTTCAGAATCATTCTTGACTTTTCCCTCAAAGCCCCATCTCAAGTATCATCTCCTCTACGAAATCATCCTTTGTATGACAATCTGAAGGTTATTTCTCCAACCTTATATATTATTGTAACTATATTACTCTCTTTTGGTTTTATCACATTCTACCTTCCATAATAGTTTGTGTAGTGATTGCTGTCCCCTATTGGATTGTAAACTCTCTGAAAATAGTCTCCCCAGGTTTGTTTGTTTTTTCCCTGGCTAAACATAGGAAGCTACTTAATAGGCTAGCTTACTCTCTACAATGCAAAGACCTCATCTTTCCATTATATTCAAGTTAAATACCTGGGATGTTATCTTAATAACATCTGAATTGACTAATGATGGTGTCGTTCATTGTCTCATTATATCAAAAGCAACTATGTTGAAACTTTTATTAAGTCATTTCAGATGAATTTTTAAATGATTAGAAAGATAATATTTATATTAATATACTTCCATATATTATAGAGCTATTGCTTTTTAAAATTAAATTAACTTTTAATTGCTTTAAAAATAAAATATAGCATATGATTTATTCTGAGAAGATCGATAATATGTCAGAATGTTTTATCTATCAATCCGGGAGTTCTTTCCTAATGTAATGTATAGTTTAAGATTGTTAATATATTACTCCCACCTCCATATTGATTGTTATGTCAAAACTTATCTCTATTTTCTAATACATAAAATACAATTGTGTATCATTTCTTGCTTCATTAGAAGTGATCAATTTAGCATATTGACTCTGAGTTCAACCATGTCATGTTTGTGTGGTAAAGAGGAATTAGGAGATGAAATGAAAATGTAGGAGAACAGGTCTGAAAAATCTCAGTGGTTAAGTCACTATTGTAGAAGTTTAGTACTGGAGGGGATTTTGGAGAAGAGTTAGCCTAGAAACCTCTATTTGCAGATCAGTAAACTGACATCTAAATAGACTTGAATAAAAGCACATACTACAAAGAGGCAAAGTCAGAATTATGATATTAAAATCCCCAATGGGAGAACTTTGTGCTGTACCTTACTTTCTGCAGCAGTGTAAAGGAATCTGCTAGCTTAAATGTTTCACTCACAGTCTTTTCTTTCAGTATAGTAATGTCAGAGTAAATGATACCTTAGGAAACAAATCCCCATCAGCAAGAACTCATACCAAAAGTTCTGACTTTGGAGTTAGAGGATTGGGTACAAATCATAATTGCCAATTATTATCTGCATAATCTTGGATTAGTACCGTAATCTCTCTGAGTATCAGTTTAGTCTTCTGTAAAAGGAGGTCACCAAGCTAATTAATCTTTCAGGTCTTTGCCTAGCTCTAAAGCTATGTCACACGCATGTACACACATGCATGCATGCACAGATATGTGTGTGTGGTATTTTTACACTAAAAATGTAATATCTTTTTACTCTAGTGGTGTCTCAATTAAAGTGTCACTTTATACAGGAGCCTTTTTATCATTCTTCAATCAGATTTTAGTGCTGCTCCTTTCCCCCATTATTTGTGTGTATATGTGTGTATACACACATACATATATGTATGTATGTGTGCATATATGTATATAGACATATTTATGTATATGTCTATATACATATTTTCTTGTATTACTTTCAGTCTTCCTTGAGTAAAATGTAAACTATTAAAACTGCTTTTGATGATTTTATTGTTATTATTTATATTCCTAGATCCTAATAGTTTGTCTTTCTCATGGTAGGCACTTAATAAATTATTTTAAAATTGAACTAAATATCTGTTATTTTTGCATTGGAGCTAGGGGGTTCTTAGGTTAATTTCCAGTTGCTTTAGGTCAAATAATGTTTTTCCATATCCATTACTAATTTAACAAGGTGAAACATGATAAGAATAAAATATACTTGATCATTTTCACAAGAAGGAAGGAAGGAAGGAAGGAAGGAAGGAAGGAAGGAAGGAAGGAAGGAAGGAAGGAAGGAAAGAAGGAAGGAAGGAAGGAAGAAAAAAGAAAGAAATTAAGAAACAAAGAAAAGAGAAAGAAGAGTGTGACCAAGGATGTTTGGAGGATGTAAAAATATAGTCTTTTACCATTGCAAAGAAATACTACAGAGTTGGTAAATTGTCAGTTTTCACATTAATGTCAGTGCTAAATGACATCACAAATAAACACTATTCTATAAAATATTCATTTTTGTACACTGAATGCCTTTGTATTCATCAAATGTCCTAAACAAATGTTAAACAAGTTGTGATGTGTACGTTCCTGAATATAGAACTTTCTATTCCTAAGTGCTCAGTACCTAAACATTCAAAGATTAGTTATAGAATGCTTACCAGAGTGCAAAGTGCACTTTAAGAGAAAGAAAAATATACGATATGATCTTCACTTACATTATAGCTAGAGAGGCAACACATGAATTAGATAACAATTTAATGTTACATGAGGGTATTTAAAATGAGGAAGTTATAAATAACTGTGAACTGAGGACAGGAAAAGTACTTCATGGAATTAGGTTGTTCAGGTTTTTTTTGTTTTTTTTTTTGGTGACATAGACTTTTTAATGGCATTTGGAGTAAATAAGATGCAACTTGATTTATCACAAATGAGATAGAAAAGAATGTCCAGAAAATGATTATTTATGAATGCTAAGGTTTTTTGAACTATGAAGAGAGTAATCTATATGTGAGGTAAAAAGCACTGGATTTGATGTCAGAGGACTGTAGTTCTAAGCCTGACTCATACTTGCAATGTGATCTTGGAAAAGTCACCCAAACTCTCAAAAGCTTCCATTTCCTCAACTAGATCAGATGAGATGGAAAATCCCTTTGATTAATAGTGTGCTCACAAATGTTTAAGAATCAGAAATCTGCAAAGAAAAGAAGAGAAAAAAGGAAAAGGAGAAATAAAAGAATTGCCCAGAACACACTTTTAAGATTAATCCTCTATATCAACATCTTCTCCAACAATTTCCTGTCTAGCAATTAACAAAATAATACATTAACACTCCACTCCACTCTACTACATTTGTAGTGTTTCACTTATTTCTGAAGTGTAAATGCTCACACTGAAAGTATAACAACCAACTCTAGCATTCCAACTAGCTCAAGAAAACCCCCTCTCTATACGCTGCTGGTAAAGTAAGCTAGTAACTAGAATTCTAATGCCGGAGAATCTAGCTGGTACGATAAGATGTATCAGGTTGCTGTGGATAGGACACAACTTGTGGTCAGGAAGACTGCCACAAGTACTGGCTATATCATCTCATCAAATTTCTGTCTTTTGTCAAAAATCCAAAAGTGTTTTGAGAGGATAGTAGCTAGAGAAATGGCAGTCAGAGGAGAATATTTCTTTTATTCATTTTCTTTTTTTTCAGCAGGAACAATTTGGGAAGAATGTCATGATACTGTGGAAAGCATATGCACATTTGAGTTAGAGGAAGAGGACCTAAATTCAAATCATGCCTCTGTAACTTACTGCTTGTGTGATCATGGGCAGGGGGTGACATCATCATCATCATCATCATCATCATCATCATCATCAAATTATTGTTAAGCCTGTGGTAGCAAACAAGATCACCGAGAGGAAGTAAACAGAGAAAAAAATCATAATGATTCATGTATATTAGGGTTTATAGTTTACAAAGTACTTAACATTCTTTATCTTACTTGATTCTCCCAACTACTACATGGCAAAAGGTGAACAATTATTATTCTGGTTTTGCATTAGAGAAGTTCAGGATAAATGACTTGATGAAAGTCATATTGCTAGTAAATGATCCTTAGACACCTTGCAGGCTCAATTTCATTATCTTTCTTAATCCTTAGAAGAACCACTTAATCTCATTATACTTCATTTTCCCTTCTATTCCAAAAGGAATTATCACAGATTTAGAGTTGGAAAGGACTTTATAAACCAATCCTTTTATTTTTAGAGGAAGAAACTGAAACCCCCCCAAAATTTTTCATGTCATTTTTTTCTTAAGCTATAATGTGACTGTGCAAAATATACAGTAATTTCTTCAATTTGCTAATGAAGAAGTATATGGGAAATTTAAACTCCTGAGTCAGAGTGAGACTAGAAATAATAGGACTCAAAGTATCTGGGGAGTTTGAATATCAACTAAAGTCCAATTCCCCTAAAGTCTCCCCCCATCAATAGCATAATAGCTTCATTTCCCATGTCCTTATTCCTCCTCCCTTTAATGTCTGGTGCTGGTAGACCAAGATAAGAACTCTAAAAAAATTCCAGCAGATTTTACTCATCATGGAAAAGGGTGTCTCATTCCTTTCAGGGCCCCAAAGGGTTGCCCAATTCCTCCCAGAAGTCAAGCTGGCTGGTTTCCATGATTGTTCCTGAATACACTTTGCCTTGTTCATTAAATAAGATATATATAGGATTACAAAGGAAACCAATGTTTTGTCTTTTGAGAAGCCTGTTCAATAAAACTATTTTGCTTCACTGTATTGTTGAAGGCTCTATGTTTCCTTGTACTGGATTATTGGTATCTCCTAAACCCTCCTGAAACTAGATTCGGACACTATGTCACCTCTGGTCCATGGCCACACAAGTAGTAAGTAACAGAGTTGTGATTTGTATTCAGGTCCTCTTCTTTTGACTCAAATGTATATATATTTTCCACAATAAAAAAGACAGGGGCAGCAATTATAGTCTAACAAAAACAAAAAGTAGACCTGATAAAAAGAGATAAACTACATTTTACTAAAAGTTATAGGAAACTAATAAAAATTTTGCTGAAATTTTCTGTAATAAAGGTCTCATGTTTCAATTACATAAGGAATTGAGTCAAATTTAAAGAAATAAGAGCCATTTCCCAACTAATAACTGGTCAAAAGACATGAATATACATTTTTCAAAAGAAGAAATCAAAGCTATGCATAGTTTTATGGAAAAAGTCTTCTAAATCATTATTGATGAGAAGAATACAATTTAAAACAACTCATAGCTATCAGAAATGAAAAATGCTGGAGGGGATGTGGGAAAATAATTATACTGATGAATGTCTGCCACACTTATGAACTAGTCTAAACATTCTGGAGAACAATTTGGAACTATAAAACTGTGCATACCCTTTGATCCAGCAATACCACAATTACATCTATATCCCAAAAAGATAAAAGGAAAAAGAAGAAAGACACACACACACACACACACACACACACACATATGTGTATATATATATATACACACACACAAAAAATATTTATAGCAGCTCTTTCATGGAGACAAATAATTGAATATCCATCAATTGAGAAATGACTAAAGCTGTAGTATATGATTGTGCTGAAATATTATTGTGTTATAAAAACGATGAGCATAATAGTTTCAGAAAAAAATGACAAGACCTATATAACCTTAAACAAAGTGAAATAAGCTGATCCAGGAGATCATTGTCCATAGTAATAGCAGTGTTGTAATGATGATAAACTGTGAAAGATTTAGCTACTCTAATCTGTATAATGATACAAGACAATTTCTAAGGACTAATGATGGAAAAAATGCTATCGACCTCCAAAAATAAAACTAGGAACTCTGAAAGAAAACTGAAGTAATCTTTTTCACTTTATTTTTATTATTTACATGAAACCTAGCTAATATGGAAGTAGCCTGCATGATTTCACATTTGTAATTGATATATTGCTGGCTTTCTCAATGGGTGGGGAAGTGGCTCTAGGGAGGAAGAGAATTTGGAATTCAATTCTTTGAATAAAATGTTAAAAAATAAAAATATCTTCAAAAACAGGGGAAAAAATGACCCAACTTTGTTGAATTAAATTTCCTTTCCTTTTGTTCTTGTCTGTCTGCTGAGCCCCTGGTTTAGGTGTAATTCATTGTTTGGTCATTTGTTCCTTGAGTGCCAAGATGTAGATTAATAAATAAAAATGTGTGATTATCATTTGTCTTACAAATAAAGAAGCTGACCTTTTGCAACTGAGCTAAATAATTTGTTACCTTGAAATATTGCCCAGTGGTAGGCCTCTTTGTGGTAGTAACCATTCAGACAAGGGGTTTTTTCCACATTTTGTAATGTGGACTCCTTTAACAATCTGGTGAAAACTATGAACTCCTCTGGAAAATAATGTTGTTTTTTTTTTTAATTCATGAAATAAGATCTACATAAGATTACAAAGGAGGCAGTTGGGGGGCGGAGCCAAGATGGCAAAGTAGAAACAGCAACTCCAAGGTTCTCTTCCCCCAGATTACCTCCAAACTATGTAAAAGGGGACTCTGAACAATTTCTGGAGCCCCAGCAACCAAAGAACACCACAGAGAAGCTAAGCTCCCACTGAGGACAGCCCAGCAGCCTTGCAGCCCAACAGCCGGCTGTAGGGACCCCAGAACACCAGAAGCTATGGTGATTCCAGTATGGTCAACACAGACATGCCTAGAACAAAGTGAGAGGTTAGTGCCCTATGGATGAAGCTCCCCTGTCTGGTGGCAGAGTTCTACTGTGGCAACAAGTCCAAAAGTCAAGTAATTAAGTGGCATCATGCCAAGGCAAAGGAAACAAAATAAACAGAAAAATGAAACATTAGACTCCTATTTTGTGGGCAAAGAGGATCGAAGCATGGAACAGTTAGAGGACTGTGAGGTCAGAAATCCTGCTCCAAAAGCCCCAGAGGAAAATATGAGTGGGTTACAGACCATAGAGGACCTTAAGAAGGACTTTAAAAATCAAATAAGAGAAGTGGAGGAAAAATTGGGAAGAGAAATGAGAAGAATGCAGGAAAAGTATGAAATGAAGGTCAACAGCCTGACTGAGGAAAACACCACCTTAAAAAATAGAATAACTCAAATGGCAAAGGAGGCCCAAAAGGGCAATGAGGAGAAGAATGCCTTAAAAAGTCGAATTTGCCAAATGGAAAAAGAATCTCAAAAGCTCACTGAGGAGATTCATTCCTTCAGAGTTAGACTGGAGCAAATGGAAGCTAGTGACTTTATGAGAAATCAAGATGCTGTTAAACAGATCCAAACAAATGAAAGAATAGAAGGCAATGTGAAATATCTCATGGGAAAAACCACTGACCTGGAAAATAGATCCAGGAGAGACAATTTAAAAATTATTGGACTACCTGAAAGCCATGATCAAGGAAAGAACCTAGAAATCACCCTTCAAGATATTCTCAAGGAAAATTGCCCTGATGTTTTAGATCCAGAGGGCAAAATAGAGGTTGAAAGAATCCACAGATCACCTCCTGAAAAAGATCCCAAAAAGAAAACTCCCAGGAATATTATAGCCAGATTCCAGAATCCCCAGATCAAGGAGAAAATACTACAAGCAGCCAGGAAGAAACAATTTCAATATTGTGGAAACACAATCAGAATAGCCCAGGACCTGGCAGCTTCTACACTGAGGGATCGAAGGGCATGGAATATGATATTACAGAGGGCAAAAGAGCTGGGAATGAACCCAAGGGTCACCTACCCAGCAAAACTGAGTATTTTGTTTCAGGGGAAAATATGGTCATTCAGTGGAATAGAGGACTTTCAAGCATTCTTGAGGAAAAAACCAGAATTGAATAGAAAATTTGACATCCAGACACAAGAAGGAAGAGATGCCTGAGAAGGTAATCAGGGAAAAGAAATCAAAAGGAACTTATCAAAGTTGAACTATTTACATTCCTATATGGAAAAGCAATAACTGTGACTGATGATATCTTTCTCACTATGAAAATAATGGAAGAAGGGGGTGTGGTCATATGAATACATATGTGAATGTGTGTGTATATGGTTACAGTTATATATGGATAGAGGGCATAGGTTGAATTTGTTGGGAAGGGAGAATACTCAAGGGATGAAATTATGAGGTGAGAGAGGAAAGTGGCAAGAGGAGATGGGGAGAGACAGGGTAGGGTAAACTATCCCATGTAGAAGAAGCAAGGGGAAGTGGTTGCAAAGGAGGGGGAGAATAAGGAAGGCTAAAAAGGCAAAACCACATTCACATTGAATTTGGTTCAGGGAGAAAATGACATACATACTAAATGGGATATCTCAACCTGCAGCAGGATAGGGGGAAGGGGGATGAGAGGAGGGATGATGGATGGGAGGGCATCCTTGGGGGGAGGGGAGGTTGGAAGTACCCAGTATAGAAGAGGGACAGGATCATGTAGGGAATGGACCAGGTGGGGGGTGGGATGAGTGGGAGGGAATTATAAGCAGCCTTGTACAATATATCTACTATGATAATGTTTTGCACAGCTAGACATGTACAACATATACTGAATTACTTATCTCCCAAGAAGGAATGAGTGACAAGGGAGGAAGGAAATGGATCTGAAATTCGAGGTCGTAACATTAAATGTTTCAAATATATATAAATACTATTATTAATACTCTTTTGCTTGTAATAGGGAGATAAGATGTGCAGGCATTGGGATGCAAAGACTCACCTTCCTCTAATGGAAAAGTCGATGGGGGTATGGGAGAAGGTATGGGAGAGAGCAGATTGGAGGAAGCGATATCTTGTGGGATTACTATTCTGGGAGGTTGGGTAGGGGAATAATGGGGGGAAAATGATTGTAACTCAGAATATCGCAGAAATGAATGATGTAAAACAGAAGTCAATAAAGCATTTGTTTAAAAAAAACAAAAAAAATTAAATGTTTCAAATATATATAAACACTATTATTAATATTCTTTTGCATGTAATTGGGAGATAAAATGTACAGGCTTCAGGGCACAGAGATTCACCTTGCTCTAAGGAAAAGTCGAAGGGGGTAAGGGAGAAGATATGGGAGAGAGCAGATTGGAGGAAGTGATATCTTGTGGGACTGCTATTCTGGGAGGGTGGGTAGGGGAAAAACCGGGAAAAAATTTTAACTCAAAATCTGGCGGAAATGAATGATGTAAAACAGGAGTTAATAAAGCATTTGTTTAAATAAAAAAAAAAGATAACAAAGGAAACCAATGTTTTGTCTTTTGAGAATCCTATTGTTTTCTAAAAGGGGAGGACAATGGTCCCTATCATTTTTACTACCATGTTTCATGTATAACATGAAACAGTTAAACTTGACTTCTTACTGTCACTCTCGTATGATATGTTATCTTTTGAATCTATGCTTTTGCAATGATTGTCCTACATGCCTAGGATGCCCTCCACCCTCACACCTCCCTCCTGGCTTCTATAACTTCTTTCAACATACTACTCAGAGGTATGCCAGAAACCTTTCCCACCCAGCCCCAATACTTCTTGTGCCTTTCATCTGAGATTATTTGCACTACACCCTATGCTCCTAGTATAGATAGATATAGATATGGGCATGTAGTTGTTTTCATGTTCTTTCTTCCATTAGAATGAGAGCATCTTGAAGACAGGAGCTGTTTTTGCTTTTTTTTTTTTTTTTGTATTCCCAGCACTTAGCACAGTGCTTTGCACATAAAACCCCTTAATAAATGCTTATTGACTAACAAATATTATAAAAGATAATGGTATTAAATATAATAAAATTATATTATATATATTTGTATTTATTAATGTTCGCAAATTACATTTTAAGACTCTAGATCTAGAGTAGACCAATCCCTTCATTTTACATAGGAGGTAACTGGGACCCCAGGAGTTCAAGTGACTTGCTGAAGATCACACAGTTTAATAGTGGAGAGCTGAGAATAAACTCAGTCTCCCAATTTTCCCACTCAGTGCTCTTGTTCCTACTAGATTAAGTTGCTTGTTGAGAACTGTTTTACAGGCAGTGCACCTGGATTTTAGTCTGGTCTTTTCCATTTTTATGCATTGTGACCTTGCATCAGTAAGCTCTATTGTCTGTGAAAAAGTTTCCCATCTGTAAAATGAGAATATCTACCTTGCCCACTCAAGAGTTTTGAGAACCATAAAATAAGTTATTATGAAAGGTCTTTGAAAGTAGCAGCTCTATGTAAATGCAAGGCAGTGATATTACTCATCCCAGTAGACAACAATTATTCCAATACATGCTGGTAACATCTATTGAGTTTTATATAGCTGAAAGATTCTATGATCCTACTGTTTAATTTTTTAAACTCTTCATGATTGCATGACATAGTACCACCATGATTTGTCTTTCATTGTGACCACTGCAAAGAAGGGAATAAAACTATTTCTTTATTTGAGTGAAGCACCTATTGACTTAACCAATCAAAATATATGAACTCTACAATTTATTTCAAGAATTTCTTTCCCTCAAGTAAAAATGATGTGAATAAACACAATCCATGAAATGGAGGGTTTATGTTCAAATTCCAAAATTTTGCAATTATTTGAACCTATCTACTCCCTAGTAGTACACTTAGACTAGAGAGAGAGATACTAAGAAAATTGTCTCGAGTGGTTTTGTTATCATTGCATAGCCTGGTGAAAAATGGTCTTTATATCATAAAAGACTTTAAGAATTGACTGCAAATATAGCTTTCCCTATTTTCCCCTTTCAACGTTAGAATATTAATATAGATAAAGCTAGATTCAGAGACTGGAAAAGATAGATTCAAGTCCCACCTCTGAAGCAAATTGGTTTTGTGACCTTGGATGGGTTACAAAATCGCTCAACACCCCAGAGAAGTTCCTGAAATTAAGTTATATCTATAGTTTCCTACATCCATTAAATTACAATATTGACCCCCCTGAAAATTTTTTTTATCTTTTTCAATGGATAGATGGCTGGACTTATAGACAGAAAGATATAGGTTTGGATTCCCCTTTTATTATTACCAGGTATATGTTCATGGCCAAATCATTGAACCTTCCTCAGCCTTATCTATTTCCTCAAGAATAGGACTATAATATAAGAACAATCCTTATAGAACCTAACTGACATGGTTGATGGAACCAATATGACAAAAGGCTTTGCAAATTTTAAAATAATATAGAAATTTCAATTATTATTGTTATTGCTGCTCTTTTTTCTATTCAAGACCATTTAAATGTAATCCATGGCTTATGTTTTTATATGCATTTGCATACTAAGTACATTTTAATGACAATTATGTGTACCTATTTTTCTATATGAGGGATACATGTGATATACATTTTAAATGATGCATATGATCATTACATATATATATATATATATATATGTGGGTGTGTATGTGTATATATATACATGAATAGAATGATAATAAATTGTCCAGAGACCCCAATAAAAATTATTTGGGGTTTAATTCTCATTTTGTTATCCATGAGTAGCAACTGGAGAGTTCAAGTTTTACTACCAAAGGCAAAACTCAGTGCAAAATTTTAAGATTCAAATATTATTATAATTAGCATTATAAAATAGCATATTGTTGTATGTGAATACATTACTGCCAAAAGGACTACATTCAGGTATATGCTAGTAAATATTTAATAACTGACTCAAGGAAAATGGAGTATATGGAACATATTTTAAATAAAATCTCCACTTCATCTCTTAAGTTTAAACAATCAACAAAATAATAAAGTTTGTTACTAATCTCTGAGTAATAATGTCTCACACTAAAAATCTAATAATTGGGTGTTCTTGGTCAGTACACCCTGATTTTTTCTTTGGTTTATCTTCTGAGTGTTTAAATGAAAGTTACTTTGTCATGAATGGTTCTTTTAATTCAATTTCAAAAATATAACAATAGCATATTAATCTTAGTACATACTGGGAGGGGTAATAAGAAAAAGAATATTTCTACTGTATGTCCCAAAATCCATGGATTAAAGCCACAGACATTGATTCTTAGATATTCATTGAATAAAGTTTATAATGTGGTCAAATTTGTTGGACTTAAAACAGGGAAATTTATGATACATTTAAAAGAAATACTTCCATCCATCATATCTAGAAATAAACAAAAGTTTTTGAATAGGAAATTAGATTTAGTTCAGTAAATATTTATTAAGCATTCACTGTGAAAGTTCAATATATTAGGCTCTGAATTTACAAAACAAAAAAAACTATGTTTGCTCTCAAGAACAATTCATTCTATAATATAGATTTAAACTATCCTCTGCTTCAAATGTTGCAGAATTATTGAATCAAAATGTCTCTCCATCATTGTTGCTGTTGTTGATTCATTTCGTTATGCCTGACTCTTCAAGACCCTGTAAACCATAGTCAGTCAGGTCCATTAATTCTCCACTTTTTTGAAATTACTTTTTTCATAGGTGAAGGTATCATTGAAATTAAAAGGGAAAAGACACATTTTTTCAAATGACTTTGGCATTAATTACTTTCTTGAATATGGGATCCAGTACAAAAATATAATTCCCATATAAACTTTCTCTTAAAGTATCCTTAATAGTAAACTAGATTAATGTAATTGAAACTCTAATTAGTTCCATGCTGATCTGTACATGTAAGTTATGGGATAACTTTGTCATTCCTAAATTATGTGATCTAAGCATTTCCTTTCTTTTGTCTTCTATTATTTAAATGTTTTACTTTTTTATATATCCCAAAAATGAAAACTTCAACACCCTCAAAACTGGTTTATCTATAGCTTATACCTTCTTTTTCTATATTTATCCCAGTCAACACATTGGTTTTCATTCATTTATGTTTTCTTAATTGCCACTACTCCTTCCTATATAATGACACTTCAGACTGCTTTCAAAGTCCAAATATATTGGCTATATGGTTTTTTTTATAGTGAAAAGAGGGGTTTTTGTAATAAAAATATTTGTTTATGTTTTGAATTTTTATCTCTTTAGTGATTTTATTTGCATCCTTTACTATCCCCAGGACAACACTTTTTAATTTGAATCTTTTCCCAAACTTTCTACAAATGAGTTTTATCCTCTTTTTCTTTTGAACTGTTTTGAAAATCCTCCAACATCCTTCTCTATAAGACTTTAGAGATGAGTCTTTAGTTCAAATCAATGTTGTCTTTGACGGTCATGATTCTCCATTTACCAGGTGGATTAAAGATTTGCTGATTAAGGTGATTTTTAGTAACTTATACTATTCTTGTTGTAGTAATTGGTTTGCAATAATCAAAATTATGTATGAAATTGATATAGTCAAGCACTGCCTCCTTAACTCTCCCTACTTTCCCCTTCATTGTAAAAACTATTCCTTGCTGACCTCTTTTATATGAGATCATTTTTTCCAATTCTTCCTCTCCATTTCCCTTTCTTTCTCTGCATTCATCTTTCTTACCATTGCATCCTTTTTTGATATCATCCTAACATAACAGACTCACACTCATTTTTTAGGCCTTTGTAGATTCCATCTACCTGCCCCAATGATGATAAAAACAATGGAGTTACATACATCATCTTTCTATAAAATATTACAATTAATTTAGTCTTTTATAAGTCTTTTTTTTTTCATTTTCTCCCTTATGTTTCCCTTTTAATGCTTTTCTTGAGTCTTGAGATTGAATGTCAAATTTTCTATTCAGTTCTGTACTTTTTTTTCAGGAATATTTGGAAGACCTCTATTTTACTAAGTATCTACTTTGCCCCTGTAGTCACTCTGGGTAGGCCATTCTATAATCTTAACTCCTCTCGAATGTTATATTCCAGGCCCTCACCTCTTTTACTGTGGTAAAAAAAAAAACAAAACAGTTAAATTATGTGTGATCCTGACTGTGTCTTCATGGCCTTCAGATTATTTCTTTCTGGACATTTGCAATATTTTCTCCTTTACTTGGGAATTCTGGATTTTTATGATAACATCACTGGGAATTTTCATTAGTGGATTTTTTCCGTAGATAATTATTGGATTTATTTAAATCTATTTTGATCTCTGATTCTAAGATATTGGAGGCAGTTTTACTTTATAATTCCTTGAAAATTATGTTTATACTCTTTTTTTAATCATAGCATTCAGATAGTTCAATAATTTCTAAATTATTTCTCTTTAATCTGTTTTCCAGATCAATTTTTCCAAAGTATTTCACATTTTCTTTGAATTTTTATGTCTTTTAATTTTGTTTTATTGATTTTTTATGAAGTCAATCACCTCCATTTGATTAATTCTATTTTTTTTAACAAATGCTTTATTAACTTCTAGTCTACATCATTCATTTCCACCAGATTTCAAGTTACAGTTTTTTCCCTACCAACCACCCCAGAATAGCAGTCCCACTAGATATCCCCTCATCCAATCTGCTCTCTCCCATATCTTCTCCCATACCTCCCACAACTTTGCCATTAGGGCGAGGTGAATCTCTGAGCCCCAATGCCTGAACATCTTATCTCCCAATTACATGCAAAATAGCATTAATAATAGTATTTGTATACATTTGAAACATTTAATTTTAAGACTTCGAATTTCAGATCCATTCCCTTCCTCCCCTGTCACCCACTCCCTCTGGGAAGATAAGCAACTCAGCATGTGTTGTACATGTATGGCTATGCAAAACACCACCATAGTAGATATATTGTAAAAGACTGCTTATATTTCCCTCCCACCCATCCCACCCCCCACCTGGTCCATTCCCCACTTTGTTCCTGTCCCTCTTCTATAGTGGGTACTTCCAAACTCCCCTCCCTCTAGAATGTCCTCCCATCCATCATTCCCCCTCCCATTCCCCTTCCCCCCAATCTCCTGCAGGGTGAGATATCCTAATTAGTATACATGTCATTCTCTCCCTGAGACAAATTCAATGACAATAAGATTTTGCCTTTTTGCCTTCCTGTTCTTCCCCTCCCTTGCAACTACTTCCCCTTGCCTCTTCTACATGAGATAGTTTACCCTACCCTGTCTCTCCCTATCTCCTCTTGTCACTTTCCTCTCTCACCTCTTAACTTCACCCCTTAAGTATCATCCCTTCCCAACAAATTCAACCTGTGCCCTCTATCCACGTATACCTGTATACATATATACACACATTCACATATGTATTCATATGTCCATATACTCTTCTTCCATTATTTTCATAATGAGAAGGATTCCATAAGACACAATTATTGTTTTTCCATGTAGGAATGTAAATAGTTCAACTTTGATAAGTTCTTTTGATTTCTTTTGCCTGATTACCTTCTCATGCATCTCTTGCTTCTTGTGTGTGGATGTCAAATTTTCTGTTCAACTCTGGTTTCTTCTTCAAGAATGCTTCAAAGTCCTCTATTCCACTGAATGACCATATTTTCACCTGAAACAAGATACTCAGTTTTGCTGGGTCGGTGACCCTTGGCTTCAATCCCAGCTCTTTTGCCCTCTGGAATATCATATTCCATGCCCTTTAGTCCCTCAGTGTAGAAGCTGCCAGGTCCTGTGCTATTCTGATTGTGTTGCCACAATATTGGAATTGTTTCTTCCTGGCTGCTTGTAGTATTTTCTCCTTGATCTGGGAGTTCTGGAACCTGGCTATAATATTCCTAGGAGTTTTCTTTTGGGGATCCTTTTCAGGAGGTGATTGGTAGATTCTTTCAACCTCTATTTTGCCCTCTGGGTCTAAAAACATCAGGGCAATTTTCCTTGAGTATTTCTTGAAGGACGATTTCTAGGTTCTTTCTTTGATCATGACTTTCAGGTAGTCCAATAATTTTTAAATTATCTCTCCTGGATCCATTTTCCAGGTCAGTGGTTTTCCAGATGACATATTTCACATTGCCTTCTATTCTTTCATTTGTTTGGATCTGTTTAACAGCATCTTGATTTCTCATAAAGTCACTAGCTTCCATTTGCTCCAGTCTAATTCTGAAGAAATGATTCTCCTCAGTGAGCTTTTGAGATTCTTTTACCATCTGGCAAATTCGGCTTTTTAAGGCATTCTTCTCCTCATTGCCTTTCTGAGCCTCTTTTGCCATTTGAGTTTCAAGTCTATTTTTTTTTAATTACACTTTGTTGCAGCATCGGCAAAGGTCAGATTTTTGAAGCTGGTGAAGATCGAGCAGCATTTCCATGTGAAATGTTACAACTTTACAAGTTTTGTTTCTTATTTAATTCTACATGCAGAAACTGAAACAGTGGTAAAAGGAAAAAAAAGACAATGTCTAGGAAAAAAAAAGATTTAATCAAGTAGTAGCATACACATGTACTCTTTAACTAAATGTACTATGCCTACTAGAAAGCAAACAAAAGACACAACTATCCTAATAAACAACAGATTGTCAGAAATGGACCGAGAAATCTCCTTTCTACTTAGGGAGGGGGGAAAGCAAAATAAAAGCTCTACTTGTTTCCATATTTTGTTTAGAGACAGAGGCTGTAAACCCATGAAGGCCAACAAAATTTTCTGATCCATTTCTTGTTGCCCTTTGGTCATTTTCTATGACATGCTGACTGGTACATTTTGGTTTTCAATGATACTTACAATGGGCTTGACTTTATCCCTGTTCTTAAGCTGGTATCAGACTTTTTCTAAGTGATCTGGATCAACATTCTCTGTATAGTAATAATCTTTATTTTTTTTCTTTTATCTTAATAGACAATTTTATCTCACTGGCTCTGATGGATAAAATTGATTTCTCTCTCCCATCCTTTGCTTCTTCAAACAAATTCTAAAATGAAAGCCTTCCTGGTAGAGTATCTAGTGTTTGGATATCTTTCATCATTTTGTTGTCCTGCATGTAAGGTTTGACTAGAAGATTTTACTGCTTGCTCTATACTTTTCTACTGTAGTCTTGGAGCCCCCAAATGTTATCTTCTTCCAACACAGGATGTTCAATTCAGAGACAATGTAACTCACATCAAGTTTAAAACTTAAGTTCTTTATCCCCCATACCGTTACCATCAAAACCTTTTCTGCTCTGGCACAATCCATCTCATTGACAGTTGTTCTTGGTGTAACTGCTCAGTAGTAAAGTTAACCATCTCATTTCTTTAGAGTTAGTCTATTTTTAAGGTGTTATTTTCCTCAGTCAGGCTGTTGACTGTCATTTCATACTTTTCTTGCATCATTCTCTTTTCTCTTCCCAATTTTTCCTCCATTTCTCTTATATGGTTTTCAAAATTCTTCTTAAGCTCCTCTATGGCCTGTCACCAGTTCATATTTTTCATGCAAGCTTCTGGTGGAGGAGTTTTGACTTCCTTGTCCTCCTGCCATTTCATGCTTTGATCTTTTTTGTCCCCCAGAAAAGGATTCTAAAGTTGGATTGTTGTTCTAGCTTTGCTTCCTTTGCTTGTTCATGTTGCCACTCAATTACTTGACTTTTGAACTTTTTACCACAGTAGAACTCTGCTTCCAGGGAGGTGAGCTTTGTCCCAGATAACTGGGGTTTTTGCAGCTGCCAGAATTCTTAGTTGGCTGCCCTCTCTGAAGCTTCCACACTCTCTGGCTCACTGGTCACACACCCCAAGACCTCCACCTTAGATAGCAATCCAGATCCAAACAGGTTAAAGCAAGAGTGTTTCCCCCTCAGAATGGTTGGTTGGTCCCCCTTCAATCTGCAGGCCAGGAGCTCTGCAGCAGCCACATGACTTCAACCACCACACCTCAGCCACTTCTTCCTCTGGGCATGGAGGCTGGACCACACTCGATTACCTGTTCCCAAAGTCTACACTGCTCTCTCACTTTGTCTTCATCATTTATGGGCTGATAATTCTGGAAACCACCACAGCTGCTGGTGATCTACTCTCCTGAAGTCCCTCTAGCCAGGGCAGGTCACTCCCTTCCCCCCAAGGCTAAAACCAAGGGTTCATGTGGGGCTGGGCTCTTCTCTCACAGGGCTGTAATGAACCCTTGCTATCTGCTTTCTGGGCTGCCATCAGTGGGATATTTGTTTCTCTCTGTCACTTTGTGGGTTCTGTAGCCCTAAAGTTTGTTTAGAGTCATTTTTATAGGCATTTGAGGTGGTTATGGGAGTAGCACAGGGAATTTTCTTTCTTCTATGATACCATTTTGTCTCTGCCCCTACAACTTATTTTGACTTTCAGTTTTATGTTAGAGTTGGGTTCTGCTCACCTCTCAGACAGAGACTGAGGGTGTCTGGCCTTAGTTTACATCTTTTTTGAGCTTCTGCTGCTTTTACAACTCAATGTGTGTCTTTAAGGTTTTGATGCTTCCAAAGTCCAGTGATCCAGGGAGACTTATGGTTATTGCCCTCCTGCTCTTCTGTCCCGTTACATAGGTATGACCCCTGCTACTTTATGACTGCAATCATTCTTTTAATCCCTGGAACTCTGACCTGGAACTGGGTAATTTGCTCCAGAGCTTACATATGGCAGTTGATCCTAGTGCTAGTACAACAGTCCTCCGGGCTCTCTTTCTGAGCAGGTATTAAGTCACCTCATTGTCCCTGGGCATAATACTTTTGCCAGCGCGGAGCCCAAAGAAGGTTCCACTTCTCATATACCACTCCTAGCTAATCCCCATCCTAACATCCACAGAACCCTATGTTTTTCTAAGCTCTTTGGGTTAGAAAAATTACTTACTGCGATTTTTTTTTCCTTTTTTTCTGTGCAAAATTTGATTTTATACATTTTAAGTTGTTATAGAGGGGTTTACTGGGAGAGCATGGGAAAAAATATATTTCATTCTGCCATCTTAGTTCCTCCCCCCCCAAACCCATTTGGTGATCTAATTGTATATAGACAGCTGGTTCAGAAATGAATCTAATTAGTAGCAAGTCAGTTCCAGTCTGTCAAAGTATAACCATTTTCTGTGTGTCTATCACTGTGTGCAGGCATACACATATTTGTGCATATGTGTGTGTTTTCTTCATGCTAAGTATCTTCTAATTCTTTCCTGAAAGAAACAATTCTTGGTTATTTGACATGAAATATCTATGTCATTGCTTCTTTCCTTCCTTACTTCTGTATGTTATTTTTCATATCAACCCTGACCCATACCCACTTTTGAATAGAATTCATCAGATATGAAATGACATATGTAAACCATTTGTGTTCCTAAAAGCATTATATAAATTCAACCTTTTAGATCAGTACAATTTGAAAAATCTTATGAAGTTTCTTTTTTGTTTTATTTTGCTTTTTCTAGAAGAAACTTTAGCAACAACTATATATGTATACATTGCAATTATTTTCATGGTAATCTTTTTTTTTTAAATAATGGTCACCTTTACTGTAATATTAGGTGACCAAATGTTCCATGAAATAATGTTTCTCATTTACATTAGATACAGGATAAAGATACTTCCTCATACTTCTTTATTAATTTCTGCAAGGTGAACCTGTGAGTCATCTTTCCATCTTGCTGCAAATTCCCCATTCTCATTTTATTTATAACAGGAATGTCAAGTTTGATATGATTTAGGCTCTTTATATGCACTGATTTTTCATTAAACAAGAATCTCACATACAGAGTTACAATTTCAAAGTTAAAATTTATAGATTAACAAAAGGTATTAATACCCCTCACCCCACTTTTATACCACCCTACCACCATTATTCAAGAAACAGAAGGGGGAAAGAGAAGAGATCTTAGGATCTACTCTTGTGATAAACTGTAGAAAAGTTGTCATGACTTGGGAAAATATCCAATAAAAGAGACTGAGAAAATATGAAAGTCAGACAACACATGGTTCAAAAGAAAGTGAGAGAAAAGGAAATGGAGGCTCAGAGTATAAATTATTCTCAAAGAGTTTAGAGGAAATTTCCAGGATGATATCTAGTGAGGATAGTCAAATCAAGTAAGGAATTTTTTAGGTGTGGAGAAAGACGTGGGTATATTTGTAGACAACATAAAAAGTAACCAGAAGATAGTAAAAGATATCAGTTTAGTGAGAGAATGGGGATGGCATGGCGAGACCATATTGGAGAAGACTGGAGGGAATTGGATCATCAATGCATATAGAAGTGTTTCCCTTGGCAAGAAGAGGGGCTACTTAATAACAATAGTAATAGTAGTAGTAATAATAATAGATAGCTATAAAAAGAGAAAAAGCACCGGGCCTGGAGACAGAAAGATTGATTTTAATTTGGACTTCAGAGGCTTACTAGCTGTGTGACCTTAGACAATTAACTTAACTATTTGCCTCAGTTTCGTATATTGTAAAATGGGGAAAATATATTTCCTAGGTTTGTTGTGAGCAACAAATGAGAAAAAATTTGTAAAAATACTTAGCATAGTACTATTTAAGTAATACTTTAAAGTTTGCAAAGTATTTTACATAAGTTATTTTATTTGATCATTTCAACAACCCTGGTAAGTAGGTGCTAGTATTACCTACATTTAAAAAAAGAGGAAACTGAAGCTCATTTTCAAGAATCCACACAGTACATAATTGCCTGAGGGAGGATTTGAACCCAGATCTTCCAGTCTCCGAGTCTGACACTCTGCCAAACTATCCTGTTTGGTCTAATTAGTCTGGATGGTAACAGCAATTATTCCTTCTAAAAGGACAAAAGTAAAAGATCATAATTCTACTTTTGAAAATACATTTGTAAATGAATGTTCCTTTTGTGTGGGGGTACCTGTGAGAAGTAAGTGCTATCATCGATTATTCTTTCAGAGAATGATGAGGTGTTTAGTCCAGGCCCCCAAGATATGTGGGCAGCTGAGGAAGTAAAAGCAATGTCAATTAGGCATTTGGTTGGATCCAGAAAATTCAATTATTTGGTGGGGGAGGGGCTTGAGAGAAGGCAACAAAATGGATAAAACATAGAAGACTGGGGATGGATAACCCCTACCTAAATTGAATAACAGTGGATTTGAAATGAAGGAGTTGAGTTGCTCAAGTGACTAATCAAATGCTCTCTTTCTTATAATAATCAGCCCTGCCCTACTTTTGTAACCGTATGGGGTGTTCCTTTAACATGGCTGCACATAAAAATGTCTTCACAGATCTTTCCAAGGACATAAGAGTCTTTCTTCTTCATCTTCACAACATAACAAACAGATTTATAGTTACTTAATGGATAAAATAATGTTACTGATTTTTTAAGTTTATTTTATGCCTATATACTTTGAAGGAGACTCTTAAAATTCATAGATAAGCATACAGACATACTGACACAGATATTGCCACTTTTTAATAAGTACATTTACTTATTCTGCTTCCTCCCCCAAACAGAAACTGGATAATAAAGAGGTAATGATATTTCTGTAACCATTTTTGAGATGTTTAACATTTACACAGTGCTGATTAAAATCTGTTATAGATGATAATTATGCCAGATTTATCACTCAAACACTCAAAAATGATTTTAAAAATCTTTAAGCATATACGAGGTTTAATTTCTCAAAGGGCTTCCATTTATGGAACATCTAACTAGATTATGCCCTTTTGTCACATTCTGTGTCAATGAAAAATCACTGGAAAAACAAGTAGATTCTTTGTTCTAAAAATAACCTCTTTCACAGGAAGAAGAACTAAGGAAGAGTGGGGAAGCCAAATATGCCCACTTGAGTGATGAACTTCATGTGTTAATCGAAGTCTTTGCTCCACCTGGGGAAGCTTATTCACGTATGAGTCATGCATTGGAAGAAATTAAAAAGTTCCTTGTTCCAGTAAGTACTTGACGTGATTTTATATGCATGTTGTTATTCTTTTCTTACAATTGAATGTTATTTTGTTCTTATGCATCATTTAAAAAGCAACTGCCATTGATCATCATTAGAGTTAGTATAGTTGAAAGGGGGAAAAAAGCATAACAAAATGAAACAACAAAACTAGAAATGAAGTGAAAGTACTTGGCTTCAAATCCCAGCCCAAGCATTATTATGTATAACCTTGAGCAATAATATAATTTTTATAAGCTTCAATTTCTTAATATGCACAATTGAAAGGTTTTAATTTGATTCTCTAAAGTTTCTTTCAGTTCTAAATCAGTTATCCTTTGGTTATGTTTAGTTCTAATCTTCATATGCTCTAAAAGGTTCAGGCATTTAGTAATTTACTTAAACATAGTTTGTTGAATAAGACTAAATTGAATTCCTAGCATTATAGGCTTTGAACTAAAAAGGAACTTTAAAGATAAGTGAGTCTAACCCATTTATTTTACAGATGAGGAAGTTGAGGCTAATAGGGATTAATATTCTGCTCAGGATTACAATTATTAAGTATCTAAGGCTGGGTTCCACAATAGGCTTGTCTCAGAGCAATTGAATTTATTTGGGTATATCAAGTATGAACGTATGTATACGTAGCAAACCAGGGAGAGAAGAGAGATTATCAAGTTTTGATATCCATTCTTTTCTATAATGTGCTCAGCAATGTATAGTTTTTGGCCTTTGAGGACCCATCAGGGAACATTTGCCTGAAGCAAATTTGATTGAAGATATTATCAGTGGGGGTCTATTGAGTTCCATGTTGGGATTCTTGTTTTTTCCACTGAATGTTGTCAAAACTTGAATGCAGTCTCAAATTGAAGGGGAATTAAAACATCTTTTCAGAGCTGTCCATCTGAATTACAATCATATCCTGGGGCATGATCAATGCAACTTAGGAGTTCTTGTTACAGCTTTTATGAGAGTTTTCATCAATAAATCCCAATAATAAGTTAAAAAATAGACACGTACATGATGATAGCATTTTTATTAAATAGTTGTATTAATTAACAAATAAGGATTTTTCAAGAAACTTATATTCATCAGAACTGTATTGAATGTTTCAGGGGTACAATTTGGCTTGATAAAGTGATATTTGATTCTCTTCATTGGCTCCATCTCTTATGTCTTTGGAATCTATTATCTGAATCTAGGTAATAAAAAGAAAATTGAGACAATCCTTTAGATAATTGAAACACAAAGACCACAAAGTCCTTAGTTATCTTCTGTATTTAATAATGGAAATCTTTATAGTGAGTAACTTACATTAATGTAAGATATAAAGTGCATTTTCACCCACAGTGATATACAACTACCTGAATTTCTTATAACAATGTTATTGAAGAACTAGTAATTTAGAATGCAATTCTACCAGAGAAAAATTAAACATCCTTTTATTTGGGCAACAGTTATGCTCATATTTCATAGACCTCATAATATTTCAGGTTGTATAGGATTTAATCTGTGATGTGTCATGTGCCAACCTATATACACAATAGAAGTGTTAACTTTACCATAAGTGAATATGAGGATGTTACAGAAGCCATTTATTCATTTTCTTAGTTAGCAGCTCAAAAGCAGGTGCAGTGGTTGTTTTGTCATAATTAATTGAGGAAACATTTGTATGTCTGGAGAAAAAAGGAGAAGCTAGATCTGAAGAAAATGAGAAGATAATAATTCAACGATAATGAAATACGTGATTATTTATGGCAAGGTATTATGAAGGACACATCAAACAATATTTGTCCTGTATTTCTAGAGTTCAAGACTTCTAATAGATACCATTGGTATACAGAAAATAAACTAAATAGGCAAACTTTGAACAAAAGTATTACATTACATGTAATCAGCCAATTAAATAGATTTAGTTGGGTAATAAGCAAATTGGAAATTATATGTTAAGACAATTTCCAAACCATTTTCTCATAGAGGAGGCACATTTCAAAGTTGTTGTTTTTTTCTGTATGACAAAGAATAATGACTTGGCATTGTAGAAAGTGACTATGCCAACTGAGGGCATGGATTGGCACAAATTTTCCAGATGGGTATGTCACATGTACAAGATCATGTAGAATTACATTGTCTTGGGCACATGGACAGAAGACTTGGATGTTGATAGATTGGTTCTGATCCATGCAATGGAAAATCACTTTAGGGTTATAAAGAAAAGAGCAAAATTCCAAGTAAAGAATAGAAATGGTGTCTGACAATGAAGAAAAAGCACGGGAAATTGATTGGGAGGAGGAACAATAAATGGATAACTTAGGTAGGAGATAGTCCGAGAGAGATCCAGTTAGACAAATTCAGCATGATACTTTCATTTTCATAGTATTTCCTTGAATACTTTTTTCCTTCCCATTACTATAAATCACTGTGAAAGGAAAAGTATCATATTAAATTTGCATAAGGGGATGAAATCTTGCTTCTTCTAATAATTCCTTCCAGAATAATCATATCCAACGATTTTCCATTACTTCCACTCCTTTCATAAATTATTGAAAGATAGTAATAATGAAGATGCCTCACATTATATATTATTTACAAAATATAGCATTTCATGGTTTACCAAATACTTTATGTCCATTTCATTGTCTCATTTGAGCCTCACAGGAATCAGTCATCTTTCCAACCAAATTTCCTAACCAAAGTGCTTATTATGGTTGAACGTAGAGTAAGTGTTCAGTCATTGTCCACTGAAAAGTGAAATGAAATATTGAATTTTGTTGCATGGAAAGTAAGTGCTATGAAGACAGTGCCTGTCAATGCTATTCCCTTGAAGGGGACTGGTAGGATGCAGATTTTCCATTGTCCTCAACTCTGTATGCTTCTATATCAATGTGAATGAAATAGAGGAAAATTTCCATTGCTCTTGAATAAGTCATGATTGGATGATTTTTAATGGTTCCTTTGACTATTAGGGGGTCCTGCATTCCTATGGCATATTCTTCCAGAAGTCAGTTATAATAATGAAAAGTATTCAAGTTACAAAGAGCACCCATTTGAAAAGTAAAACTCAATGAAATTAATTGAAACAATTTAGGCAAGTCATTTAACCTAAGTTTAACTGGATGATTGTTAAAGCCTCTTACAGCTCTAGCATCCTATGAAAACATTATTATAACTAGCCCATAAAACTGCTATCCTTTTCCAATGAAGTAATACAAAGATAAACATTCCTCATTTATATTACCTAAGAAATAGAAACATGATGCCACTCTCAGATGCCTCCGTCTATCATAGAAAACAATAAAAACTTGAAAATTTGTGTTACTATTTGCACTTTATCTTATAGCCACATTCAATTAGGAATTTTTTTTTTATGTTCTCTTTGGTGCTTAAGTGCTGGACAGTAATATGTAATAAGTATATGTTAAATGTTCTTCTATTTTTTGTAATATCTCTACATCTAGGTTATGTGTCCGTTTTGATTTTGTCTTAGTAAATGGCTTAAGATATTGGTTTATGCCCAGTTTCTGCCATATTGCTTTCTAATTTTTCCAACAATTTTTATCCAATGATGTATTCTGATTCCAAAATCTTAAGCCCTTACACTTGTCAAATACAGGATTATTATTTTTATATGCTGCTGTAAATTGTATGCAAATTCTATTGCATTGATCTACTTTCTGTTTCTTAAACAGAACTATATGGTTTTGATAATTTTGGCCTTATAATATAGTTTAAGAATTATTTCCTTTCATATTCTTGACTTTTTGTTCTTTCAAATGCATTTTGTTATTTTGTTTCTAATTCAGTAAAATACATTTGGCAATTTAATTGGGAGAGCATTGAATATACAATTTAGGTTGGGTAAAATTGTCATTTTTATTATATTGTCCCAACTACCCATGAATAATTAATATTTTTCTAATTATTTAAATCTGATTTTATTTATATAAAATATTTTATAGTATGTGTTGACAAAATAAGTTATTTTTAAATATTGGAGAATATTTTTGTGATTGATAAAAATGCTTTTGAAATAAGGAAGGGAATAAATGAGAAGTGGATAGATAGAAAAATAGGACAGATATATATATATGTATATATATATATATATATATATATACACATAGACATGATATATGATAGAGAGATCTATGGGAAAATAGATCTCTGTCTATGTATCTATCTATCTATGAAGAAAGCATAAATCTCAGAACAATATTTCAATGTATTAACATGTTTACAATCCTAGTTATAGTTTATAATTCTAGTTCAGCTGTACTTAATTTCCTTGAGGGGAAAAATTATACCATCCTCTTCCTTTTCCTGATAAGAGCTAGCAAAATGACTTATGTGTAGTAGTTATTCAATAATTTTTGTTGAATTGAATTGAATAATACAGAAACCCAATATTGTAGGTTCATTGTATGGGAGAAAATGTGATTTTTATAATAATATATAAAAATATTAAAACCCGCAAATTTGGACAAAAATAATTTTAAGAGAGTGTTAATAGCTTCTATTTTAAAACTAGATACATAAATATATTTACTCTAAAATATGACAGAAAATATCCCTGGACAAAGATATGTTCCTAAAAATATGTAATCAGAAGTTATCAACAACTGATGGATTTACCAACTTTTAAAAACAAGTGATTTTTCTAGTAATTTCTTAGATGTTAGCAGAAGCAATAACAATTGGATTGAGACTTCTTTTTAAGCCAACAAACATATTCAGTGTTACAAAATGCATTACTGCATGGTCAAACAGCACAATGATAGTTAATTTAACTGTTTGGTAATTTTTTTGTTGTTGATGCATGGCTGTCATCACAGAGGGCTTTGGTACATTGATAGTGCCATGATTACACTGCTACAAGTATTCTTTCTAGTAATGCAGACATCTTCGTATGCTCCCAGATTATCATCCATGTTCTTCCAGTTCTCTGAAGAGGGTCCATATAATGTATTAGAAAATTCCTTTTCTCTTAATGTCTCAGATAGTCTTATTACCTATTATCTCCATCTCCCTATCACAAAGTTTGGAAACAGCACACTATACTGAAGAAAACATCACATTTGTAATTGGAAGACCTGAGCTGTAATTCTGGTTCTGTCATTTGCTCCTGATGTGACCATGAGCCAGGCCCTGACCTGTCTTTCACAAATTTCCCTCATCTGTTAAATGAGGAATTTATAATAGGTGATATCAGAGGACATTTATAGTTCTTAGTACTACAATTCTATACATTTATATTATTTCTTGCATGCATGTTATTGTTGATATTGTACTGCTACCTGCAAGTATGCCCCAGGTGTCTCTCTCCTGCACTTTAGGTTGCCTGTAATTTTGATTCTTCTTTGATTATAGCATTTTATGATTCAGAACTACACAACCTCATTATTGCTATTGATGTTATAAGAGATGGGCCTTTGTGACTGCAAGCAGATTGGAATCATTGAAAGCATTAAAGGTTTCCAATGTGATCTAGCGACTTATTTTCCTGTTCAATTTTGGGACCAGTTTATTGCCATAATCTAGGATATATTTTTGTACATGTATATATGTATGCATAATTGCATGTGTATATATGAATATAAATGTGTATACATATATGTATACATACACATCTTCCCAAAATACAGGATGTCTCAAAAAGCATTAGTTCAGTTTTAAGCTTTCATATCATATATGTGCTATTATATACACATATACATATACATATATCCATGTATGTTCACATACATAGATGGATACATACATAAGAGAGACTTATGAATCTGTGATTTCACTGATAGAGGGAACATCTAAATTTGTTTAATTTAATTGAATTTGTACCTATGCATGTTCTCCTGATTAATAAGAATATATGTTTGAATTCTGGTGGATATAAAACACTTAAAATAAGGCAGCTACTTTTTGCAGTTTACAATCTAATAATAAATTTAGAAATAGTCATAATACAAAATATGGATTGAGACTAGACTAAATATTTCACTGATAATCTCAGATGAGGCAATTCCTTTTACCAGTTTAAGTCATCTCTTCTTCAGCAATTTATAGTCCTCAATAACTGGCTAGAGCACTAAAAATCTTGTTTAGATTACATAACCACAATATGTCAGAAATCTTCCTGATGTTGATTAGTTCTCTATCCATTATACCATGCTGCCCCTCATACATACACATACACATTTTTGTATATACACAAATGCATTATCATGTATGCTTTATATTTCCACCATATATTTATACATGACAGCATAAATACTTTAATATTTTAAGTATTGGCAATTTGATTAATGTGATAACTCCTTCCTCTGATGCAGATTTCTGCCTCTGAATTCTATTAGTTACTCATAGAGATTTGACTATGCTTTAAAAAAATTCAATATCTTGAGACCAGCCCAGTAATGAATTTCTGCATTTTTGGTTGGACAAAACATACCTTGTCGATCAGGGGATTCTGTTTGAAGCTTTTGACTAATTTATGTTACAATGAGGTTTCAGAATAGAAAAGAACGTAAGACTATGTGTGTATGTGTACGTGTACATGACTTTTAGTGGTTTTACTCAACAAGTTTCTTATCTATTTTTCATTAACTTTGCTCTGCTAATGTGGGGGATTATACCAGGTTCTTTTTCACTAAAATATTACTTGCAAATAGGATCTTATAGAGAACATCATCAGTAAGGAATTCTTATTTGAACTCTGCATAACACATCTTATATAACACTAATAATCATTTAGATGACCCCTCATTGTAAGAGCAATAATCTTGCAAAGTCTACCATGTATGCTAGACTAATTATTTTCCTGAAGGTACAGGAACTCACGTTCATTTCTTAGCCATCTGGTTCAGTCAAGTCTTAGGGACATTTTTTTTTAATTTTTAGGAAAAAAAAAAACTTGCCCAACCTTATCACATAGTTTTTTTTTTTCAGTTTTCAAATTTACTGGTCTTTTTATTCACCCCCCCACATTTAACATCAGTTTTAAATAGTCAAATTTTAATTCCACACTTCAACTGAATCGTGTGTGTGTGTGTGTGTGTGTGTGTGTGTGTGTGTGTGTGTGTAATCTACAGTGTTGTAGAACAGAGCCTACTTATACCTTCCCTTCCTGTTGTAAAGCCAAGCATGGGCAGCTTTCCAGAGAATGGTTGCTGTGAACAGCTTTCAAGGTTCTTATTACATAGTATAGTGAACGCTATTTATTCAATAACAAAACAGCAAAACATTCACAGAAAATCAAGGTACAGCATTCACAATGATTTATCACTAACAACAATTTATCACTAAAATGGCCACATAGTTTTCACCAAAGTGGTCACATAGTTTTGAACAAAGTACAATCATTCAGTCAATCAATCACATAGTAACTCAATCGAATGTCAATCAATCACATAGTAACTCAATCATTCAAAGTCCTCCACCCATGGGGGCACACTAAGTTACAAATCAGTCACTATTCAGTCATCAGTCACTACTCAGTCATCACTACTCAGTACCCTCTTAAATACACAGGAAAATACACAGGCCATCGACCCCTTGGTCACAAGTAAATCACATTTTTATCAGTCACTACTCAAAACCCATAGAGAGGTTTTTTCATCTTGCCTCAGAGCAGGCTTTCAGCTTCCATGCCTCTTCCATGGTCCCAGCTCCTGCTGAAATCTAACCAACTGCCACCTGAGTTCAAAGGCATACAGCTCCAGCTCCTTGTCCAGCTCTCTATGCAGTTCCTGCTCAGTATTGATGCTCACAGTATGCAGTCCACCTCAAGTCCTTCTCAGCTTGTTCCTGGGAAGAACAAACTTAACAGAACCATAGACAAAGTACCAACACCACAGTCATGATTCCTCTGGCAGCTCCAGCTGGCCCTTGGAAATCCTCAGCAGTTTAAGCTTGCCCTTGGAAGTCTTCAGCAGCTCC
The DNA here is from genome assembly GCA_011680675.1 of Gymnobelideus leadbeateri. Classification (NCBI taxonomy): domain Eukaryota; kingdom Metazoa; phylum Chordata; class Mammalia; order Diprotodontia; family Petauridae; genus Gymnobelideus; species Gymnobelideus leadbeateri. Next base: position 82,109 of record WOXC01001344.1, read on the forward strand.
ATTCTCAAAATCAGAATCATTTTCTCCATGGAAGTTTCAGTCCAGCAGCAGTAGCCCAGCTTTCACAAGCTCACCCCAAGACGTTCTGGCTTTCCTAGCTTTTGCTCTTCCTTATATATGGTATAGCTCCTCCTTGTTCAGCCCCTTCCTGTCACGTCAGAAACAGGGGTTCCCTGTTCATCCCTTTCCTGTTATGTCAGCAACAGGGATTCATACCTTTTGTTTCTTTAACAGAAGCTTAATTTGAAACTAGGTGCTAAGTACCTCTTAGCTTTCCAATACAAAGGGATCTTCAAATTTCATTACTATTACACCTGTCTGTCTTTTTCTATTTTATTTTTAATTTATGAGTAATAAATACCATAACATAATACAATTAATAAAAGATTGTTGTACATGAAACTGCAAATCTGCTATACACAACTTTCTATTCCTTTCAAATTTGCAATAAAATTACTATTTTTTTATTTTTTTCTCCTCTCTCCTCATCCTAGAGAGGGCTACCTTTAGACACACATAAATAAATTTATACATATATACATATAAAGTTATTCTATGCATAATTCTATTTATAATTTCTTTCTCTGAATGTGGATAATATCTTTCTTCATATGCCCTTTATAGTTAATTTGGGCATTTACAATAGGAAAAAAAGTTTTATCAGTCAAAGTCATTCTTAAAAAAATATTTCTGTTACTGTATGCAATGTTCTCTTAGTTCTGTTAATTTCACTCTTCATTATTTCATGCAAGTAATTCATATTTTTTCTATAAATCATTGAGTTCATCATTTCTTATAGTGCAGTAGTATTCCGTCACAGTCATACAACACAACTTGTTCAGCTATTCCCAAATTGATGGGAATCCCTCAATTTTCAGTTCTCTACCACCACAAAGATTCTATAAACATTTTAGGACATATAGGTTCTTTTCATTTTCCCCTAATCAACTTTATAAATAGATCAAGTAATGGTATTGCTGGGCCAAATGATATAATTAGTTTAATATTTGGGCATAATGTGGGTATAATCTTTGGGCATAATTCCAGATTGCTTTTCAAAATATTTGGATCAGTCTGCCATTCCACCAACAATGAATTAGTGTCCCAATTTTTCCACATCCTCTCCAACAGTTACTTTCCTCTTTTATAAATCTTGTCTATATTGTTTCATCACTTCTCTATAGGAGTTTATTCCAACATTCTTGGAATTTTCCTCTAGATCCTTTGCCATTGCATGGAGTATACAGAATTTTCATAGGTTATCTTAAAGCATCCCTAGATTTGCTTTACTAGGTGAAATCTTTGT
>WOXC01001345.1:0-26910 GCA_011680675.1 Gymnobelideus leadbeateri
CTAACCCTAACCCCACTACCCCACCCCACTACCCCACCCCACTACCCCACTAACCCTAACCCTAACCCTAACCCTAACCCTAACCCTAACCCTAACCCTAACCCTAACCCTAACCCTAACCCTAACCCTAACCCTAACCCTAACCCTAACCCTAACCCTAACCCTAACCCTAACCCCCCACTACCCCTAACCCTAACCCTAACCCTAACCCTTACCCTAACTCTAACCCTAACCCCTCTCTATCATTCTAAATATCTCCCCCGTCCCACAGCCTCACTTCAACCAAGTCTCCCCTCATGTTACAACACCCTAGAAGCCAAGAATCCCCTTAGGACAAACCCTAATCACCTGTGAACTTCATTATTTTTCTTTTCTTCAGCCCTATGCCTTGAGCTGAGTTCATATGCTAGTGTTACCTTTGTACTGTAATCAGCTTCCTTTCCTTCTCTGGGCTCATCTCATCCCTCAGCCCGCCCTCCCCCAGCCCGACCTATTTCCTCTGATGACCCCAATCCGTTTACCATCTTGCACGCTCCTCCGTCCATTTTATACCTGCCAACCTAGTATCGCCTATATTTCACTTTCGAGTCCAATATATTTTGTGCCTTAATTTTCCCACCCTCTCTCTCCTTTGGCTCCCCCCTCCCGGTAACTGACCCTCAGCTTACTACATGAGATAATAGATTTCCGGGAAATTTTTTTTACCAAATTCCCTTCAACTATAACATCAAATGAGCCAAATTTCCAAACACATAAATACTATCACTCTAAGCCAAGGTTGTCAAAATTCTCATGACATATTACTGATTTTATGCTTCCTCTTTTGATAGTTTTCGTTTATTAAAACATGCTGTTTATAAAAAATAAACATATTCATTTTTCCACTGGTATTATGGAAGTGAACAGGAAAATCAGCAGCACATATGACACCCTCACCTATGGCAGACTCTACAGTGAACCTGGCCATTAGGGTCTCACTGATGTTTTCGCCCTCTATGAAAGCCCAGGGAGTCTATGACTACAACAGTCAGCTTACGGTCCCCACTGCGCAGATGCCAAATTAACTCCCCAGGCCTGTGTTCACCCTTCCAAGACTGATATATAGACTTCAGAGTGAGAAGGCAGGGGCGCTGCTCTAGAAAACCAGGGACATACCAAAGGAGCCATCCACTGGGAGCCCTGGCTCACCAACTGCTTAGAAAGGAGAAGGCCCACGTTATGGACTCAGCTTCTTTTAAGAAAAACCGAGGCCTCATTACCAAATACCTTCAAATAATCACTGAGAAGAGATTGTGGGTAGAAGGGGCAGCTAGGTGGCCAAGTGGAGAAGTAGCCTAGAGGAATCCCTGACCTTAAATCCCACCTACCACTTGCTACTTAAGAAGCCCTAGGCAAGTCACTTCACCCTTTACTTTATCTATAAAATGAGCTGAAGAAGTAAAGGCTTCCCAAGATTCCCGCCCCACCCATCCTTCCCTTCTCTGAAGGTGCTAGATTTAAGCAAGTCTAGGCCAACCTGGCTTTGGGGGTAACAGTGGGCTGGCTCTTAAAACATATGGAGACCATCTTCCCTGTGGGCAGAGCAGAGGACATGTGCCCCCTCCCAAGCCTGCTACTGGCTGTAGTCACTGGGTTTTCTGGGGAACAACTGGCATATCATGGCAAGTCACCTTCTCAGGAGGTGGGGGACTCTCCCTCACTCCACTGAGGCCCTTCAACACTGGCAATTTACCAGGATAGGTGGAGGCTAGGTTGTCAGAGAAAGCTCAGGCTTGAGAGAGGTTATACAGTCTGAGTATGGCAATCCTCCCATCTCACTGATAAGGAAGCTGGCCCAGGAGCTCTTAGCTAAAACAACCATTCCCTCTTAATTCCCAAGGCCACCTCTCAGTCCACCAGGCCACACTGCACTCATGTGACTCCTACCCCAAGCACACCAACAACACAACTTATAAACAAAGCAACAACCTTTATTTGTAATAAATCCCAAAAGAACACCTGGCTTGAGATAAGAGGGCAACTTCAACATTTAAGTCCTCTCCAATGAAAGAGGAGTGTCACCCACCCGCTCCCTAGGTGGCAGAGACGCCAGGCCAGCTGGCTCCCAAGCAGACTGACCCCACCTGACCTGCAGCTGTGGGGTCTCTGCTGAGATCCCTCCCCACTTCTCCTAGAGGGAACAAGACCCTTCAGCTCACAGCAAGGTATATAGGGAGGGCCCGGCCACAGATACTTATTAGATGGGTAACCTTAGGCAAGTCCCATTTCCATCCCGCTCCCATTCAAATCGAATTAAACACAGCAATCAGAGTAACATTTTTCAGCCAAGCCTTTCTCTTGGTAAGAGACAGGCCCACTCTAAATCCCCATCCCCACACCCTCAACCCCAGGAAAAATGCTTGGGGTAACATGTGAGTGGAGGACAAAGGGGCTCCAGGGACACACTTGATATAACACCGCCCCACCCCTGGTCTTAGAGGTCACTGCAGGGCAGGGATCCTCAGCAACATCATAGATAGGGCTGGGGTAATGAAACCCAGACAGTCAACACCCAAGTGCCCTGGGGAACGCAGGCAGGGGCTCTGTGAGGGTAGTGCTAGAGAGGGGAGTATGGTCCAGCTGTCTGTGGGGTGGGGCAGCCAGAGAGGCCAATGGAGCTGGCCACAGGAGGAGGGAAGGAGTCTTTGTTTCGTCAGGATACTGAGACAGTGAGGTAAACATTACTTCTCAAACGGAAAAAAACCCCAAACCCAAAGAGCCTGAGTGTAGAAATTCTGAGACCACCAAGAGACACCTAGAGAAATCCTAGTAAAGCCCTGATCATGGCAGGACTCTGGGCAGCAGAAAGAGGATAGGTCCACCTAGAGGCCTGGAGGCAAGGAAACGGTGAGAGAGGTTATGGAGGAGAAGGGGAAGGGGCTGGAGACTGCACTGTTCCAGATGGAGGATAGGTAGGGGTAAGGGAGGCTGGGGAGAGGCAAAGGAGACAAGAGTGTTCCTGAGGCAGATTTAGGGGACAGAACCAAGGTGAGTGGGGGGCACCTGCTCACATAATCGTACACTGCTTGCACCCACAACCCAGGACCGGACTAGCATCTGGGAGGTGTTTGCCCGCTTCCACGTGGGACCGCCGGACCTCTCGAACCAGCATCTCGAAGGCGTGGTCCACGCCCTTCCGGGTCTTGGCTGAGGCCTCCACCAAGGGGACCTTGAAACTCTTGGCTGCTTCCTGTCCCAGCACAGGAAACACCAGGCCGTCCGTCAGGTCGGTCTTATTGGCCACGAGGACGAAGGGAACCTGGTTGGTGCCCTTGACTATACGTAGCTGGTCGCGGAAGATGTTCACATCCACGAAGGACTTGGGGTCGTCTACTGCATAGACGCAGAGGAAGCCCTCCCCCCAGCGCATGAACTTCTGGCGCCGGGTCTGGTGCTCCTCGCTCCCCGTGGTATCCAGGATTTCCAGCTGGCAGGCCTCGCCATCCACCACCATCTGGGTGTGGTAGGTGTCTTCGAAGGTGGGGTCGTAGACGGAAACAAAGATGTTCTTCACCAGCTGGATGGTCAGCGCGCTCTTGCCCACGCTAGAGCTGCCCATCACCACCAATCTATACCGCATCTCGCTTCTGCCCCGACTGGTTACCTAAGGAGATGTGGACACCAGAGAGAGGGAGAGAAAGAAGGAGTGAGGGAGGGAGATAGATTCTGGTTACACAGCTGTCCTACAGCCTTAGCCCCAGCTGGCCTGGTAGTCTCTGCCCACCTCCCCATCCTGCTCCACCCCAACTCCCAAGCCTTCCTCCTGTAACACAGGGCCCTTCAAATACACTCCAATGAGGGATCTTTAATGCCCCAACCCCAACCCCCCAACCCCACCGATCTCAAAATCATTCCCAAGGGACCAGATATAATGCTTATTAGCTCCACGTTCGAGTTTCAACAGTTCTATGTAAGAAAACAAAGAGCCAGTAGGCTGGCACGGTTATCCCATAGCCCGCCTCTCCTGGGATAGAATTGAAAGGAGTCCAGACACAGTAAAAAGGCTGCTATCTGTTCAAAGCCAGTCTCAGACTTCCTGGTCACTCACCTGCCATGTCCCTATTCCTCCCTCACCCCTCAAGGGCCCCAAGAATCTACAAACCCCTAAACTCTTGAGGAGGGGCCCTCAAACAGGTATCATCCACCATCCTTAGGTGGGCCATAGGTCCCCCATCCCTTCAGAAAATCTGGATCCCCTAAATCCCAGGGCTACTTTTTAAAATTATTTTTAGTTTTCAACATTCATTTCCACAATATTCCGAATTTTCTCCCCATCTCTCCCCTCCACCACCCCAGACAGCCTGCATTCCGATCACCCCATACCCCCACCTGCCCTCCCCTTATTAGGTCCCCCCTTTTCTCTCAGCTCCTTCCATTTTCCTACATGCCAAGATAGATTTCTCTACCCTATTGTCTATAGATCTTCTTTACCGGTTGCATCTACAACCATTTAGGGTTAGTTTTTAAACCTCTGGATTCCAAATTCTCCCCCGGCCCCCACTGAGAAGGCAAGCAATCCCATATAGGCTCTGCCTAGTAGCAGGCTTCCAAAACAGTCTCGCTATGAATGACCCCCACAGATTTCCCTCTGTCCTATGCTACCTCCTATTTATTCTATGCTCTCCTTTGACCCCTTCTATGCTCAGAATTACCCCCTACCCCAGTGTGCCCACCCTTCTCTTACCCCTTCCCCCTACTTTGTTGTTAGGTCAGAAGGATTTCCATTCCCCCAGAGACCTATAGAGACACCCGAGTTTGCTACCCTGGCCTCTAGCTCGAGCCCTGTTTCCAGGGCATCCTAATATTATAGCTTTTCATCTTTGACAGACTTGCCGCAGCATGGAAAGACCTTTAGGCTCAAAAAATAGCCATTCGTCCTTATTTACCGCACCTTCCACAGGCAGGTGCATAAACACCAGTCTAGTCTTCTCCAGGCTAATGCTCCAAAGGGGTGCTCAGAGAACTGAACTCCAGGGCCTTCCCCTTCCTAACAGCCTGACTTGGGGCTCCATCCACCTTCTCCCACCCCAAGCCGCGGGATCCCTCCTCTACTGACCCGAGAAGGATAAAAGCCCCAAGATTCTCCCCAGTGCAGGCCAGTCTCCCATTCCATGTTAGGGCAGCCCTGCTCTGCCCACCCTTGGGGGGGGGGGGGCATGCCCATGCAAGTGCAACGGGGCTACCCCACCTACACACACTAACCAAACAATTAATTGCTATTAACTTCTAGCGTTGCAGTCCACTGCCCACCCTGGCCACTTCCCCCACACAGCTTATCCTGCCTCTACTTACCCTTCCTGAGTTGGAGATGGTTGAACAAGACGGCTCACCGGAGGCCGTTGGAAAGGTCGAGGCCTCAAGGGAGACACGGAAGAGAGACACGCTTAACCACCGCCCTGAGAGCAGACTGGCTACAGCCCCCAGACTCCCAAGATCTAAGGGGGAGAAATCCCGCCCCCACGCCTGTGGCCTGGCCTGAGGAAAGCCTGCCCCCTCTCCGTTGCCCCCAGGCTCACTGAGGCCGGCCCTGCCCCGCCCAGTGCGTAGGTGGCGGGGCCGGGCAGGGAAGGGAGCTCAGGGAGTTTGCAGCTGCAGGTGGATAGAACGTTGTGTATCAGAAGAAAGGATAGAATGTTGTGTATCAGAGCATGGAACGTGATGTATCTGGGGGCACGGGGGAGGGCAGAGCGTGGAAAGCTCCTGCTGGAACTAGCTAGGCTGGTGGGTGCGGAGGCGGGGGCGGATAAAACAGTTTATCCAGCCTTACAATACAAGGCGTCTGCAAAGCCCGGATTCCTGCTTCCGGACCTAGCCTGGCCCAGGACGCCAGGGAGAGGCACCAGGGCCCCGCTGTGGGCCTTCTCCTTCACCCCAGAAACAGGGTTCCTGCTCACCCAAAGTCGGTGCAATAAGCAAGGATAAGGGCCACTTGTATTATCTGTCCTATGGGACTGCCTCCCAGCAGTCTCATAATGGCAGCTTTCAGGGCAGTTCACTCGTGGAAAAGTATCTGTGACCAGAGGAGGGGAGATCTCACTGCCCACACCTGGGAACACTGGGTGCTAAAGGAACAGGGTGGTGGTGCCGAGTGAGCCCAACCTGGTACAGGTACCTCAGGAAGCAGAAATGACAGCAGCTGCTCTCCTAATGCTCCCTTGCTTTACACAATGTTTGCACCAAGCCACAGCAACCCTGCCTTTCCACGGCCGAGAAATGACTCCAGATCTCCGAAGGGCCATTTGAAGGGGCTGGTGTTGATTTCTGACCCCACACAAACACTTATGAACTTCAAATGAGGGCATTATTCGGTATGTAGAAGGTCTGCTCAGACAGTAGAGACCCAAAGAGCTAGGCTTAATGGAAACCTTATGGCCAAGGCTCTGCTGATATCACATCCCCAAAGACCTGGCCCAGTTTTAGAAACAGACACTAACTGAACTGGTACATAATAGGGGATATACATGGGCAAGAGCTGCCAGACTCCTTTTTCTCATTTTCCACCTAGTGCTGATAAATGGGATTTAGGCTTTTTTTTTTTTTTTTAGCAAACTGAAATGATCCCAGGGGTTGTTACCTGGCTTTTTACTAAAAGTTGTTCCTTTTGTCCAACATACAGAAATTCTATTGCTTATTGTCAGCACACTTCTTTCCCACAGTGGCCACTCTGTTTGTAGGACTCCACTGCGTCAGAGCTCCCAAGGGGGTCTTTCCAAGCCCTCAGCTCCAGCGCTCCGTCCCCTTTGACCTGGAGCTCTCTCTGGGGGCCCAGACACAGGCCTGACTGGCCTTGGGTCACCTCCCACTCTCCGAATTCTCCTTCTCATGGTTGCTAGCTTCATCTAGGCCGTAGAACCCTGCTTGTTTCTGGGTCCTGGAAGCCTCCTGTGGGCTGACACACAGAACCTGATCTCCATTTATAAGGCTCTCTGTGACCAAAGGAATCTCTTGCCATCCTCACAACCAGTGAGTGCCATTCTTTGGGCGTTTGGTCACTCCACAGGTCTGGAATATGTGGCAGCCCCTTGGTCAGTCGTTGGGCATGAAGCCTCTCTGCCCTCAAGGAACTGCCATTCATGTAGCACCCCATCAGCACAGTCTACATGTGAGAGGAAGGAAGGCTGGGCCCTGGCAGTTGTGGGAGCTGGCTCATAAGAAGAAAGGATGTGTGTGGGCCTCCTCCATGTGGTCCTGTGGGGCTGAGCTGCTGCAGACCCCTTCTTGCGGCCTTCCAGGCTTCTCTCTCCCCTACAGCTAGAGCCCTCCCCAGGTGCCCTCCAAAGAGCTCCTTGTTCTAAAAACACCCTCTGCCCCCAAATCCCAGCCCAAACTCCTATTCACAAGATGGTTCTACCAGGTGGGAGCGAGCCTAGAGGACAGGGAAGAAGGCTGGGGTTCTTCTGGGAGACACAGAGGCCAGGTCTCCTTACTGCACATGAGTTCTAGGCTGTGTTGAGGCAAGGTGGCAAAGTCAGGACTCCCTCAGACAGCAGCAGGCTGGTGATCTAGCTTTGGCCAGTCCCTCCCAAGATGCAGATTGCAGCCCATAGGCACGCAGGGGGCGGGCTCAGCCTCCACAAACACACCCTTGGGGGGGTGGGCTCAGCCCCCACATGGAGGCCCCTGCAGGAAGACAGAAACTGACTGGACCCCTCAAGCTGCCCTCTGGGAGATCTCCCTGAATGCTGCTTGGCTGCATAGCAGGGCATACAGGTCTCTTACTTCCACCTGGTCAGCTCTGAGCCCAACTCAGAGACCATCTAAACCTATATGAACAATGATAATAAACGCAATGCCCACTGAAACCCCGGCCTCCTGGTGGCTCCTTTGATTTCCACAAAGTCTATCACCCATGTGGTCTGAGGTCCTTTATTGAGACAGCCAGAAATAGCCGCAATCAGTGAGTGTCCTAAGGGACTGGGCCTCTACTGAGGGTGCAGGGGTGGCCTTCCTCGAGGACAGAACAAGCCTCCAGTCAGCCCTTGCTGGGCATGTGGTATCTCCTCTAAGAAGGCGGCCTCACCTGCACCCTGCAGGAAGTCTTTGGGAGAGGACCATGAGCTCCTTGGAGACCATTTTGAGATAAACCAGAACTCAGAGACCTGGTTGTTAAGTTTGCTTTTGGCGGGAGTGTTTGGGGGTGCCATGACAGAGTACAGCAGAAGTCCATTTCCCTCCTGATATTCCCATTTTAGCTAATAGTACCTACCACCCACTGCTGCATCTCCAAATGTAGGGGCCCCAAAGGTGGCCCCGATCCCCAAGTCCACTGGGTCCCCTCTTGCTCCTCACTCCCTTGGAAACAGGACAACCAGTGTTCTTTCCAGCCCCTAATTCAGGACCCCATACCCAGCGAATACAGGGACTCCTCCATCACCACCACCACTTTGACTACCCAAGAACCTTGGGGATAACAATTCTTCAAGCCCAGCGCCCTCAGATTCCGCCCCTGGGAAACAACCCCTGGGGAGATGCAGTTGACAACTGTGTCTCCAGGCGTTATAGTCACAGCTTCTGAAAGCCCAAAGTTCTCAGTCCTGTCTAATGGTTCAACATCAGACACTGATATGATTTTATCAGTGGAAGTGACATTACAGAAGAGGCATCACCATCCGCTTTGCCTTAAAGACCAGATAATTCCATCTGAATTGCAGCTGGAAAATTACAGATATGGTGTCTTCATTAGAATTCGAGCTCCTTGAGGAAGGAAGAGAGAAAAAAAGGAAGAAATATGGAATTATTAAGCACCCACTCTGTGCCACACTTTGCAAGTATTATCCCATTTGATTTTTTGCATCAACGCTGGGAGGAAGATACTATTATTATTCTCATTTTACACGTAAAGAAACTGAGGCAGGCAGAGGTTAAGTGACTTGCCTAGGGTCACACAGCTAGTAAATGTCAAGGGTTCTCGCCTCTGCAGAGTAGGCTTCCTGGTTACCTCCAGAGCAGACCCTGGAGCAGGAGGCATAGAAGCCAATCTGGGCCATGAGTCATAACGGGCCATGCCCTGAATGTCTGCAGGAGCCCCACTCATGGGGAGCTCAGCTCTGGTGCTCTGAGATTCTCCTCACTTAGGGCCAGTAGTTAAAAAGGGCTGCACAGCAGGAGGGCAGGTCGTCTGCAGAACCCAAGATGGAGGGAAAACTGGCAGCCCCAGTCATGTGCCCACGAGCCTTTTACAGCAGCTCGTGGGAGGAAAGGGGCTTAAGCTCCAAATCAACAAGTTTCAGGTCAGAAATGATTCCAAGCCTAAACTAGACCAATGGATGTTACCAAGAACATTAAGCCATCACAAACAAGTGGACAATGTGTTTCAACCCTCATACTTATTCCTCCGATTTTTAAAATTACTTGCTATGATAAAAACCCCATTAAAAGGAGGAATAAAGGGAGATGGGAAGAATAGTGGGAGAGAGAGCCTGGGGGCCAGAGCGCCAACACTCCCCCACTTACAGGAGCCCACTCCTCACTGTGGGCACCAGACAATGTCCCACCTTTCCAATGCCCATCAGCACCACTCATTCTATCAAATCCCACCAAGAGTGGCTTCTCAGGCACTTCCTGCTGGCCTTTCCCATGACCTCTGCTTTTTACTCAAAACCGAAATAATCTCCCACTGGGGAAAAGCCCGTTCTCTAGCACGATGTTCTCCCTCTCATCATGGCAGAGAGTTGCCTGAGCTACCCCATCATCCACCCCACTAAGGCTCTCCCTCTACCTTCTCTCCTATACCTCTCTGCATACCTACCTGTCTAGAAGTCAGACAGTCAATGGCAGACCCTCCACAGCTGACCTTCTGACTAGGGGACTTGTATGGAGCAGTCCCTCAATTACCAATTCTTTGCCACTACAAAAAGAGCTACTCTAGATGTTTGTAGAAATAAGTGCTTTCCCTTTTTTTTGGATCTCTTTGGGATACAGACACAGCAGTGATATTGCTGGGTCAAAGGGTATGCACAGTTTGATAGTACTTTGGGCCTAGTTCCAAATTGTTCTCCAGAATGGTCAGACCAGTTCACTACTCCACCAGAACACATTCCTGAACCTATTTTCCATCATGCCCTTCACCATTTCTATTTTCTAATAGGGGTCAAGTAGTACTTCAGAGATGTTTTAATTTGCATTTCTCTAATCATTAATGATTTAGAGCATTTTTATATAACTATAAATAGCTTTAATTTTTCCTTCTGAAAACTGCCCACTTATAACCTTTGACCATTTATCAATTGGTGAATGACTTGTATTTTTATAGATTTAACTCAATTCTCTGTATATTTTAGACATGAGTCCTTTATCAGAGACATAGGTTGTAAAATTTTTTTCCCAATTTTCCACTTCCCTCCTAATCCTGGTTACATTGGCTTTTTTTGTATGTGCCATATACTGCTGAGAAGAAGGTATATTCCTTGTTACCCCCATTCAGTTTTCTCCAGAGAGCTATCATACCTACCCTCTCTAAAATTTTATTCACCTCCTTAACTTCTTTCTTGTTTATTTTGAGGTTGAATTTATCAAGTTTAGAGAGGGGGAGATTAAGGTCCCCCACTAGTATAATTTTGCTATCCATTTCTTCTTCTAATTCCCTTCCCTGCTCCTCTAGGAATTTGGATGCTATATCATTTGGTGCATATATTTTAAGTAATGATATTCTTTCATTCTCGATGGTACCTTTTAGCAGGATATAGTTTCCTTCCTTGTCTCTTTTAATTAGATCGATTCTTGCTTTTGCTTTATATGAGATAAGGATTGCTACCCCTGCTTTTTTTTACTTTAGCTGAGGCATGATGTATTCTACTCCAGCCTTTTCCCTTTTCCCTGTGTGTATCCCTCTGTTTCAGATGTTTCTTGTAAACAGCATATTGTAGGATTATGATTTTCAATCCATTCTGCTATCTGCCTCCATTTTATGGGAGAGTTCATCCCATTCACATTCACAGTTATGATTACTATCTGTTTCTTTTCCTCCATCCTATTCCCTCCCCTGTTTATGCTTATATTTTTTCTCCCCTTCTCCCTTCCCCTCCTTAATAGTTTTCCCTTTGACCATCACCTCCCTCAGTATTCCCTTCTTAGCCCCCTCCCTTTTCCTCCCCTTTCACCTTACTTCCTCCCTCCCTTCTAATCACCCTCCCCCTTTTGTAGTCTTTCCCCTCTCCTACTGCCTGTAGGATAGTTTTATACTTAATGTAGTATGTTATTCCTTCTTCACACCAAGAGTGACAGGAACAAATCTTATACAAAGCTCCTCTCCCGCCCCTCTTTCCCTCTGATATGCTTTGTGTCTCCTCTCCATAGAGTCCTATGCTTAACTGGTTGTATTATTCCCTCTTTGCTCCAGAACCAATGAGGGAAAATCTCATAAAATACTCATCTCCCTCCCTTCTTTCACTCTGCTATATTGTTTTTATGCCTCTTTGTGTGACATAATTTACCCTTTTCCACTCCATTCATTCCTCTACTTCCATTGAAGTCCCTTTGTAGCCCTTAATAAGGTTTTTTATCGTCATTTTGTGCAATTTATACTCATACCCTCTACTTGTCTATAAACAGTTTGCTCTATTAAATAACAGGGTGTGTGTGCATCTTCCTTGCTTACCTTTCTATGTCTCTCTTGTGTCTCCTAACTGGAGGTTGAATTTTCCATTGAGCTCTGGCTTTTTCATTAGGAAGGTCTGGAAATCTGTTACATCTCTGAATGAGTGTCTCCTTGCCTGGAAGAAAATGTTCAGTTTTGCTGGGTAGGTGATCCTTGGTTGTAACCCGAGCCTTGGGGAAAATTGTATTCCACTGCCTCTGATCTTTCAGTGTAGAGGCTGCCAAGTCCTGTGTGATCCTCACTGTGGTTCCTTGATGTTTGAATTGTTTCTTTCTGGCCGCTTGAAGAACTTTCTCTTTTACCTGATAGTTCTGGAGTTTGGCCACAATATTTCGAGGACTTTTCAGTTTGGGATCTCTTTCAGGAGGTGTCTGGTAGATTCTCTTGATTTCTATTTTACCCTCAGGTTCTAGTCTCTCAGGGCAGTTTTCCTTGGTGAGCTCTTGAAGGATGTTGTCCAGGTTCATTTTGTCATCATGATTTTCCAGTAGGCCTATGATTCTCAGATTGCCTCTCTTGGATCTGTTTTCCAAGTCAGTTATTTTTCCATTGAGATATTTTACCTCTTTTTCTAATTTTTCATTCTTGATGCTTTGACTAATTTTTGGTTCCTCAATTATTTGCTTCCTTTTGAGCTTATCTAGGAAAGCTTTCTGTGCTTGAGACCAATTCCTTGTTGATGCTTCTTCAGCTATGGGTGTGGAGTCAACATAGTCTTTGTCTTTGCAGTCTGGTTTCTACCCATTTTGAAGTAGGGTCCTATCCATGCCCTTCCTCTAGGGTTCCTAAGCCTTTACTGTTAAGGGTCTTGCCCTGGGGCAATAATTACTATATTGGGGGTGGTGGGTGGTGGGATTGTAGCAGCCCATTCGATCCACCAACCAGAAAGGCCATTACCAGGCCTAACAATGAGGGGCTGGGACTGGACAGAGCAAGGTAAGAATCAAATGCAGGGCCCTTGGCAGGGGCAGCAACTACTCCTGGGACTACCAATCCACGGGCCAGAAACTTAAAAAGCCCCCATCTGGACCTCTAATCATCTCTTTTAATTAGGTCTATTTTTGCTTTTGCTTGGTCTGAGATCATGATTGTTAGCCTTGCCCTTTTTACTTCAGCTGAAATATTTTAGAGTCTGCTCTGGCCCTTTCTTTTCTTTTCTTTCTTTTTTTTTTAATGCTTTATTAACTTCTGGTATACATCATTCATTTCCACCAGATTCTGAGTTACAAATTTTCTCCCGGCTTTTCCCCTACTCAAATCCCAAAAACAACAATCCCACTGGATATCCCCTCCTCCAATATACTTTCTCCCATATCTTCCCAAAAAACCCCTCGGAGCCCCTCAGAAGTGCTGTTTCTACTCTGCCATCTTGACTCTGCCCCCTCTAGCCCTTTATTTTAATTCTGTGTGTGTCTTTCTGTTTTAAATGTCTCTGGGAAACAAAGGTATTGTTGGATTCTGGTTTCTAATCTACTTTTCTATAGACTTTTGACTCCCATTTTATGGATGAGCTCATCCCCTTCGTATTCACAGTTATGATCATTGTGTATTTCCCTTCATCCCATTTTCTTCTGTTTCTTCCTCTTTCTTTTCTGAGAGTTTCTTAAGGATTGGGGGGAATTGGGCATGTTTGAAGGCAGCAGAGACACAATAATTAGGTAGAGAGAGAGAGGACAATCTGGGCAGAAGGCAGAGGGGATGACACGGAGGGTGCATAGAGAAGGGTGGGCATAGGCAAGGGGATGGGGCATCTCTGCATTTCAGAAGAGCATCCAGCATGAGAGAGAAGGGAAGGTGTCAAGAAGTTGTGAGGTGAAGAGGGAGGTAGAAGAGGCAAATGCTTTCAATTGAAGCACAAAAATGAGCTTCTCACATGAGATGGTGGCAGAAGAGGGTGCTGTGGGAGGCTTGGGGAGAAAAGAAAAAGGCTTCCCATGCTCCAAAATAATCACAACAACTCTTAGGGTAGCCAAAAGCTGGAAGCAAAGGGGGTACCCATCATTGGGGAAATGTTGAACCAATTATGGTCAAAGCATGGGATGGAATGCTGTAATTGTCAAAAGCAGGGTTTCCCCGAGGAATTCTTTTTTTATTGTTGTTTGGGTTTTTTTTTTGGAGGGCAACTGGGGTTAAGTGACTTTCCCAAGGTCACACAGCTAGTTTTTGTGTTAAGTGTCTGAGGCCACATTTGAACTCAGGTCCTCCTGACTCAAGGGCTGATACTCTATTCACTGCACTGGCTACCCACCCCTCCTGAGGAATTCTTAAAGAGGCAGGGACCCTGGTAAGACTGTTGTAGAGAAGGGGCAGAACCAGAGGGGAATTAGACGGACCCTGACTACAACAATGCCAACGCAAAGATCATTAAACCAGACTCTGTGTGGCTGAATAGATGAAGCCCACAACTTCCTGCTCTGGGCAAGGAGCCTGGGGGCCTGTGGTGACAGAATGGTGCCTGGTCCATCATTCACTGATGGCTGCTGGGCTTCCATTGTATTGGGGAATGGATTGAAAGGAATGTGGAGGGCCAAAAGGCATTAAAAAGATGTGTTAAAAAAAAGAAAAACTCCAAGAAAAAACAACTTGAGTTTAGGGTTCCGGCTCAGATCTGAATCTTCAACACTTCTGTTGGATTGATAGGACCCAAGTTTAAAAAAAAAAAAAAAAACAGGGGCGGCTAAGTGGCGCGGTGAATAGAGCGCCAGCCCTGGAATCAGAAGGACCTGAGTTCGGCCTCCCACCCTTAATCCACACAAACAAAAACCTAGCCGTGTGACCTTGGGCAAGTTACTTAACCCCAATTGCTTTAAAAAAAAAAAAAAAACCTGACACTGTGTTTACTTAGCGCCTAAAGCACAGACCAAACAAGTCATAGCCCCGGGGTTCAGAGGGGCTCAGCACAGGCCCGGAAGCAACATAGAAAAACCAAGCCTCAACTTTTGAAGAATGGAGAAGCAGAGAAACCTGGGGAAGGAGATTCCAGACCAAGCAGCTGCTGTGAACTACTGGATGCCCCGGGGGCTAACGACCCCGAGTCATGTGGGCACTGGGGCACAAAACCCTCGGAGTATGTGGGAATAGAGCTCCCCAAATCATCTCGGAGATATAGCTCCCAGCATGGGGTCAGGTCTCCCCAAAGGCCTAGTGGAGGACCTAGGGTTCCCAGAAGCCCTTGAAGCAGGGGGCTGGGGCTCCCCAAATCATTTTGGGAGTGGAGCTTCCAAAATGAGGCGCTGTTACCAAGAGCCTTTGCTGCTTGGGGGCGGGACTCTCCAAATCTCCTTTGCGTGGTGGGGCTTCCGGAAGCCTCTGAAGTGCGTGGGAGGGCTACTCCTATTCTTGGACTTTCAGATGGGTCCAAGTCGTCCTACTGTTTCAGAGGAGACTTGACTGGGTATTTTTCCGATGCAGAAAGGGTTAGTAGAGACCCGCTGAGCTGTTCAGGTAAGGGGATACGGATGGTCATTAAGTTATCAGTTAACGGCAACGGGGTGAGTGGCCGGTAGCCACCCAATTCGGTGCCATCTTGGGTAGGATTAATGCGGCTTTGCATGAGAGAGAAGGGAAGGTGTCAAGAGGTTGTGAGATGAGGAGGGAGGGAGAAGAGGCTTGCAGCCTTGCAGCCGTGAGCTGAGCTCATGCCCTCTTTGGAGGCGTTAATGTGGGAGGTGCCAGCTCTGCAGCCAACCCTCTTGGGGCTGCATTAATACAGCAATGTTGAGGCGTCTAGGTGGCACACTGAATAGAGCACCAACCCTGGAGTCAGGAGGACCTGAGTTTAAATTCGGCCTCAGACACTTAACACAAAAAAATTAGCCGTGTGACCTTGGGCGAGTCACTTAACCCCAACTGCCTTCCAAAAAAACTACAGCCATGTTGCTCGCCTCCTATCCCCCCCCCACCCCATCCAGTGGAGCCCATGCACTCTTGGGCCGTATTAATGGGAAGATGCAGGCCCTTCAGCCACCCTAGCCAGAACCCCCTTGGGCTGCATTAATGCATAACCTGCAGGAATAAGATTTTCAGCATCCCACTGTCCTCTGCTCTCCTAAGACCCATTTATAGCAGGTCCCTGGGGTGGGATCAGTCCTGGGTCACAGGGCAGCAGTAAGTCTTGAAGAGGCCAGCCAGAATGAAAGGGCCTGGAGCCCATGGGCTCCAAGGACTGTTTGGGGTTGGTCACCCAGAGCCAGGGGGCCCGTGGAAGATGTATCTGAAGGTCGGTCCTCGGGAGGAGACTTGAGCCTTGTTCAACAGAGTGGGGAGAGTAGAAAGGGGGAGAGGGGATTGGCAAAGAAGCCAATTGAGGCTGGGTGCTGGGTGAGCATCACCTCTTGATGAGAGCTGCCTTCCAGTGCAATGGGCAGACTTTAGTGAAGCCCCGTCCTTGGAGTGGGAGGCAGGAGCTGGGTCCCTTCCGGTTCCAAGGCTTCTGACCTCTGATGTCTGTGCCTCCCTAGGTGATCCCAACAGATGCGGAGCCATGTCGTATAATTTGGTGGTAATGGGCACCTCTTGTGTGGGCAAGAGTGCGCTGACCGTGCAGCTGGTTCGTAATCGCTTTGTACGTAATTATAATGCCACCATTGAAGATTCCTACCTCCTGCAGACAGTGGTGGACGGGGAGGCGTGCCGGCTGGACATCCTGGACACCGCGGGCCTCGAACAGTTTTACAGACTGAGGGACCAGTACATGCGCTGGGGGGAAGGCTTCCTCTTCGTCTACGCAGTGGACGACCCCTACTCTTTTGAGATCTTGTCTGGCCTCTGGGACAAGCTTCGGAGAATCAAGAAGACCGATCGCGTGCCCATGGTGCTGGTGGCCAACAAGACCGACAAGGCCACCTGGCGGGTGGACTCCACACTGGGCCGAGAGGTGGCCAAGAGCTTCGGAGTCCCTTTTGTGGAGACTTCTGCCAAGACCCGGAAGGGTGTGGAGCATGCCTTCCATGAGCTGGTCCGAGAGATCCGGCAGTCCGAAGCGGCCAAGGAGCTCAGCAGCCGCCGTGATGCTGAGGGGGTCCCGGGTTGTGGGTTCAAGCACTGCACGATCCTGTGAGCAGGTGTCCCCACTCCTCCTGGTCCTGCCCCTTACCCTCCCTCAGGAACACGCCAGCCTCCCTCAGTAATTCCCCCTTCCCCTCCCTGCCCCTTCCCCTCCACAGACTCCCCCACCCCTCTCCTGCTTGCAGGTCCCCAGCTGCACCCGTCCTCCTTCCCTCTGCTCTTCCCTGGACTCCTCTGCCATGCTCGAACCTGCTGGGCCTCACCGGGATTTCTCCAGGCGCAGGCTCTTTGGGTTTGGGGGTTCTTTCCCTTTCAGAAGGAATGACTACCTCACTGCCTTATTATCCCCACCGAGCCAAGAAAGACTCCTTCTCTCCCTCCCTCCTGTGGGCAGCCTCCCTTGGCCTCTCTGGCTGCCCAGGCCAGAGAAAACAGCCAGAAACAGCCAGACCCTGGTCACCTTCTCCCCGCTTTATCAACCCCACCCCCCTCAGCAGCCTCCTCTGCCCTCCTGGGGGCTGTGGATGGGTGGGGTTTGCCTTCACAGAAAGTCGTGCTGCCCCAACAGAGCCCCTGCCTCTGTTCCCCAGGGCTCTCAGTGTGTTGCCTGTCTGGGGCCTGGCACCCCAGCCCTAGGGGTGGAGGGGCTTGTCTGTGGTGTGGGTGAGGAGCCCTGCCCTGAAGTATCCCCGTTTGGTGCCCACCAAGACGGGGGAGGGAGTGTCAGTCACACTGAGTGTGTCTGCTTCCTTGTCCTCAATTTGCTTGTCACCATAAGCACTTTCCCTGGAAGTGATAGGGGAGAGGGTGAGGATGGGAGTAGAATGGGCCCGCCCCCTGCCAGGAAGAAGCCTTGGCTGAGAAGTGCCATTAGTATTATTATTTATTTTTATTTATGTTTTAGCAGCAGTTAAACCCCTTTAGACTTTGCTGTGTGCTTCAGGCTCTTGTTCCCTCTGGGAGAAATGGGGAGCAGGGGGAGCTGGCTGTGATTTCAGCAGAGACCCCATAGCTGCAGGTCAGGTGGGGTCAGTCTGCTTGGGAGCCATCTGACATGGCACCTCTGTGCCACCTCAGGGTGGGCACAGAGGGCAGGTGAGCGATGCTCCAGTTTCAGTTGAGGGTTAGAAGTGTGCTAAAGCTGCCTGGTTTGCAGGAGGGGGGAGGGGGGATTCATCTTAAAGGGACTTCCCTCAGACTTGAATTCAAAGTTGGATATTTTTCTTGTTCTCTGATTTATCACAAATAAATGTTGTTGGTTTGTTTCTAAGTGTGTTGCTGGTGGTTTCTCAGGGGCCACAGTGCTTTGGGGTAGGAGTAACCTGCTTTCGGTGTTGCCCAGTGGGGAGAGCTGAGAGGTGGGAACTCATCAGTGAGATGAGGGGGGTAGTCTAGAGGGCCTCTCAGGCCCCTTTTAATTCTAGTGCTAGATTGCAAATCCATGAGGTCCCCAGAACCTCAGTCTCCCTTTCTGTAACATGGAGGCCATGGGGGTGACTTACAGCTGTTATGATTGTTATGATCATAACAATATACACATAGCTGATCATAACTTATTATTGTTATGACTTACAGCTGATGGCAGGATCGGTGAGCTGAGATCTGGGATGGACAGATTCCCTGATTGAGTTTGTGATCTGTCATCTAGGTTTATCTCTGAATCTCTCACCTCTTCTTCTTCAGGGTTTTCAGGTAGTCATGGCAGAGCATCTCTTCATATCCTTTCACCACTTATCGACAGGGGACATGTCTCATAGTCTTATAATTTTTCAAAGTTCTTCATGTGTTTTAGATATGAGACCTTTATCTGGTAAACTATAAAAAATCTTTCTCAATTTTCTGCTTTCCTTCTTACCTTTGCTACCTTTATTTTTTTTTCTAAAATCTTTTCAATTTAATGTCATCAAAATGATCCATTTTACACCTAACTTTGATCTATCTCTTGTTTTGTTATAAATTGTTCGCTTATACCTAAGTCTGATAGGTGACATGTTCTGTTTTCTTCTAATTTTCCGGTAAACTCTCTCTTTCTATCTAGGTCATGCATCCACTATCTTGGTCATTGGTGTAAGATACTGGTCTATGCCCAGTTTCTGACATTCTGTTTTCCAGTTTTCCCAACAATCTTCTTTTCTTTTTAAACCAAGTCATGAATTCTTCTCCCAACATCTTAGGTCTTGACACTTGTCCAATACAAGGTTACTCTGGTTATGTGCTGCTGTGAATTCTATGTCTCCTCTATTCCATTGATCTACCATTTTATTTCTTGGCCAGTGCCAGATTAGAGAATTCCTTATTATACAGTTTAAGATTGGGTACTGCTAAACCTCCTTCCTATACATTTTTGTTCATTATTTCCTTTAATATTCTTCATTCTTTGTTTTTCCAAATCAATTTTATTATTTTTTCTAATTCACATTCATCTTATTTTTACTGTTTCCCTTCTCAGTTAATCTTATTACCTTCTCTTCTTCCCTTACCCTCTTGTTCCTTATTTTAGTCACCCCTCTAAAAGTCCCTCCCTCACACTATCCCCCAGTTTTCTCACCTCTCTGGAAGCTCAGAAGAGTTCTAAACCTCCTTAGATGTATAGTTGTTTCCTCCTCAACCCAAATGGGCATTAAGTTACAATATTACCAGCCCCCCATGCCCACCTACTTCATCTGTATTAGTTCTTCCTGTCATGCCCTGTTCTTATAATTTCCCCTTATCCTACCCAACTGTTTTTTAGAATCACCTCATCATATACAACTCAGCCCCAAACTTTATTTCAAACTACCTTAGTAATAACAGTCTAAAAACTATTACTAACATGAATAGCATTTTCAGATATCATAAGTAAACAATTTGACCTTAATCAGTGCCTTGTAATAAGTCTTTAATGATTTCCTTATATTTATTATGGATCTTTTATCTGGAATGTCCGTTGAGTTTTGGTCTTTTTGTTACAAATACTTGAAAGTCTTTCAGTTCATCAAATATCCATTTTCCCCATTTCAGAATTATACTTAATTTTCCTGGATAAGTTATTCTTGGATGTGACATCAGCTCCCTTTACTCTTCAAAATACAACATTCTGAGACATATGTTCTTTAACTGTAGAAGCTGCTGGGTCTTATGAAATATTGATTGTTTTTCTGAAGTATTGAAATTATTTCTTGTTGTTTGCAATATTTTATCTTTAACCTGATAATTTTGAAACTTGACTGATATTTCCCTAAGTTTTCTTTCATTAGTATTCTTCTGTTTATGACACAAGGCTCCTTGACCAGACACTATATTGAATAGTGGGAATTTTCTTACTTTATGGATATATAACTATATTATGTCATGTTACTGATAAAGGAAAAACAGGTATCCTCTCTTAGTGTAATTACAACCTATTCACTTAAGAAATTCCATTCTCATACAATGCTTAACCGTAGGGAGCCCATAATTTTGGCTGATGTGGGCATCCTGAGTCAGGACAGGAGGGAGGGAAGGGGGAGAGGGAATCGCTCTGAAGATCTAAGGCCATCTTTGTGTGCCCATCTTTGGGTTCACTATCTTATGCTCCCATGCATATCTCTATATGCATGTTTCACAAGCTTTGAGAGAAATAAACACTCATTCAGACTAATTTTGTTTGCCTTTCTACAGAAAAACTCAGCAGTGTGTGGCCAGCACTGTGTGGTGAGCAACTGGCCCAGGGTCTGCCACAGATCGCATACCTGTGGAGTGACCAAATGCCCCATGGAATGTCACTCACTGATTGTGAGGGTGGTCAGAGATTTTCTGGGCCTTGCCTCCACTTTTACCTCTGAAGCTGAGATGCAACAAAGTACAGATCTTGTGCTAATTTTGGCCTAACAATTAACTCCAAGAAACCCAGGTGCTCCATCAGCCAGCACCACACCATCCATTCGAGCAACCACCAGTTGCAGCAAATGGAGCAGTTTTGAATGCTGTGGATCAGTTCACTTACCTTGGCAGTGTAATTCCCAGGGATCTACGCATTGATGATGACACTGGAATTGACAGAGCTAGCTCAGTGTTTGGGAGGCTCCAAAAGAAAGAGTGAAATTAGAGGGGGTATTAGACTGACTGAAGGTCTGCAGAGCCGTGGTGCTGACCTGTGAAACTTGGACAGTCTACCAGCACCACACCAGGAAGCTGAATGGCTTCCATTTCAATTCTCTTAGGAATTTGCTGAAGACCACCTGGCAGGATAAGGTACCAGATGCTAAACGGCCAGCCACTCACTCCACTGCAGAGAGCACCTCTACAACCCGCTGACCATGTGGTTCCAATGCCAAACATACTTTTGCCTAAAAAGCTCTTTCATGGAGAACTCAAGCAAGGCTGGCCCTTCCAACGTGGTCAGAAGAAATGACACTCTCAAGGTCTCTCCAAAGAACTTTGAAATCAGATAACATGGGAGACTCCTTTGCCTATTATTCCAAGTAAATTATTTAATGCTGGAATTAGTAAATCTTTACAAAATAGAGCATCCTCATAATAAGGAAAAGTTCTCGTGTCAATATTATGGCAACTGGAGAACAAAGGTGAAGGGAAGAAATCCCAGGTGTTTGCCAAAAAGCTTGATGGTTTCTCTGATGCAGCATCTGTCTCTAGGATATGAATTT
Source organism: Gymnobelideus leadbeateri (assembly GCA_011680675.1). NCBI lineage: Eukaryota > Metazoa > Chordata > Mammalia > Diprotodontia > Petauridae > Gymnobelideus > Gymnobelideus leadbeateri. The sequence continues at coordinate 21,268 of WOXC01001345.1, forward strand.
TAGTTAATAGATGACACAATTAGGACATTCTGCTTCTTTGATCTTTGGGATGATTTGTATGGGCCTTCCAGGTTCCGATTGGCTGTCTTATCTCCTTCTAAAACTTACTGACTAGATGGGGATGGGGTAGCCAGGGGAACCAGAACCAGGTACAATAGGAATACAGTCCACCCCCGGGCCCCTGATCACCAGCAGCACAAGCCCCCAGGTCTGCAGAGCAGTCTAAACCAAACCACAGCAAGAAGAATAACCCTTGGGGCAGCTACCTGGCGCAGTGAATAGAGGACCAGTCCTGTAGTCAGGAGGATCTGAGTTCAAATCCAACCTCAGACACTTAACACAAAAAACTAGCCGTGTGACCTTGGGCAAGTCACTTAATCCCAATTGCCTTACAAAAAGCAAAAAAAAAAAAAAAATTAGAGAAAAAAAAAGAACCCTCAATTCAAAGGATCCTTGCAGTAATCCTACCCCTTTGCCTGGAAAAACCCAGGAGAAAAGATAAGTGAAAACATTCATGGTTCCTGGTGAGATGTCCTTTATGCCTGTGATGATGCCATCCAGTCTCAGCTGGGTCTCTCCCACAGTCTTTGATGAGGGCTATTTCTCCCAATGGGACAGATCACATACAACAGGAAATTTGCACATGCCCCCACCCTGGCCATGCCCACCTTATTTCCTTTCCATGGGGGGGAGGGGGACGGACACGAATAGGCGAGAGAAGAAAATTTTTCCATGCCCAAAACTGTTTTATAGCCAAAAACCAGCTTGGAGCCTGGGATTCTAGTCCCTCTCCAGTTTTTCTTTTATCCAGGGACAGGAGCACAGACACAGCACCCCTCAGACCATTTTCATCTTGGTTCCCTTCGGGGAGAGGGTGGAAAGGGAAGGCCAGATAGGGGAGAGGCAGGGGGATAGGCAGGAAGGGTGGGGGGGCGGGGGCAGGGCCCAGGCCCGGACCCAGGGAGCTGGGAGGGTCAGCCCCCAGATAGCCGGCAGTGCAGAGGCGTGTGGGAAATAGGAACACTGGATTCGGCATCGTCTACACCTCTCCATACAATTCCCAACGCTTTGATCCATTTGACTCATTAGCCGCCCAATTTGTTTTCTTTGGACCCTCCCCTTCACCAGGCTAAGTGAATGGGTATTTAATTTATGAGCTGACAGTTACGGGGGCAACAAGCACCCTTCAATAAGGCGCGGGGACAAGCTGAGAAGAGTGGGGAGGGGTGGAGAGGGCGGGGCTCACAGAGAGGAATGGGATGGGGGAGGGCCAAGGGCAGAGAGCCTGCTTCCCCTCCCCTGGGGTTCCAACCCAGAGCACTCACCTTTCTGGACCCCGGGGGGGGGGGGGAGTTTGATGTCCCTTTTTCTAGGTTTGGGGAAAGAGACCAGCTCCTTTCTGGGCTACCCTGGCGCTAGGTCATGGCCGCCCCAGAGTGATGAGCCCCTCCTCGTGTCCTGCTGCTTAGGAGCCACTAGGTCCGAGTGGGTTCTGCAAACCCAGACACGCAGCTGGTTCGGGATACAGTGTATAGTCACACGTCTCTGATCTTTGGGACAGTTTGGACTTGACTGCCAGGTTCACCTTCACCATATCATTTCCTGCTAAACCCTAAAGGAGTGATGGGGGCACCAGGAGGAGAAGCAATTTTAACATCCCCTGGGAGGATCCAGGGTTCCTGCCTGCCCCCAGCACCCACCTTGAACCCAGGAACCACAGCCCTGCCCCCAGAGCCCTCAGGCCCTTGCCAGACAGCAGTATCTCAGACAGGATTGTGTCTCTGGGCCTCAGGCTTCCCGTGGTCAGTCCTGGCAGCCCCATCCCAGAGCCCTCCCCAACCCCAGCTTTCCCTATCTACCCTCCTTCCAAGGTCAAACAGTCAGTCTGTGGTCCAGATTGTGTGTGGGAGGAGAAGGGATGCAGGGAGGGCAGAGGGGTCATCGAGGCTCTGACTGGTCTCATCCCACCTGGGATTCCAAAGCCCTTTCTGCTTCCTAAGAGGATGGGAGGGTGGAAGGGGGCAGAAGAGGAGTAAGAGACAGTGGAACCATCTTAATTTCCAGACCTGACCCTAACTACATTCTCTTTCCCCTCTATAAGAAAGAGTCTCTCCCCTGAGTGCAGGACCTCGGCCTCTGTAACTCCTGTGGGCCATCACCCTCCATAAATCCCTGTAGGCCAGCCTGCTGCCTAGGAAGATCGAGAAAAGAACTGTTCCCCTCTGGGATCCTTCTCCCTCCCCAACTCAGTCTGCTGAGAACCAAGGTCTGGCCCAAGCAGGGAGCCCAGGGTCAGAGAAAATGGCCCATGAGAGCCTCAGAACCCAGCCCCAGGTGAGTGTGGTCCATCCACAGACTTGACCAAGCTCAGCAATGGAGGTCATTTCCACAGACCCAGGGAATGGGTCTCTGAAGCTGACAATGCCTTACCTATGGATCACTTCTGTACAAACCTAGGCCTTAGATTAAATACAGTAGTGACCAGCCTTCCCTGCTCTCTGCTTCTGTGTTAACCCCATTCATTGACACTTTGGCATCTCAAACACTAACTGGCCCCTCCTCCCATTGCTGCCCTCCACTGTCTTTATGTCTGTTCTCCTGACTCTACAGCTGCCTGACCAGGATGATGGCTCCGCTCCTCAGCCTTTATTCTATAGGGACCATGTCTTTGCTCGCTTTGTGCCTCCCTAGAGCCCCCTCCACACCACTCCTCCCCTTCCCCTTTGTTTCTTGTGACCAAGTTCTCCCTCTTACCAAGGGAAGATCCAGGAAACCCTTCCCCTAAGTCTTGTCTGGGCAGACCTGGAGCAGAGTCCCAAAGGCTTCCCAACTCTTATCCTTTGCCGTGTGGTCATCAGAGCAGAAATTGTGCCCCTAGTGCTGCCTCAGCTCACACTAGCCTTCCCAGGTCCCTGTGAGCCCTACCCTTTACCAGTTCTTAGGTCAAGACATTTAGAAAGGCTGTAGATACTCAAGCCCAGATTTCCTGTACAGACTGCTCTGGGGCTTTCCTGCTGCTCCCGTGTGTCTAAGACCTAGCTTGAAGCAGTGATTGAAAGATAAACGGCTTCTCTACTGTTTAAAAGAGGCTCCTGGGATTCTCACCCTTGCCTCTGTTGATCCTGGGCACCAGGACTACCTTCACCTCTTACCATATTACTGCACAGATTAACTTCCTGGTGGGATAATTTGTTCTACCTCGTGCAATATGCCAGGCACTGGGGAAAAGGAAGGGGGAAAGGAAGAGGAAAAGGAAGTAGGAGTGAAGGCTACTGCCTTATTTGGAAGTCATCCAAGGTTAAGCTGTGTGGAAACCATCAGTCCAAGTGCCTTTCCTAATCTCTGTGGCTCAATCTCTGCCCGTCCCTGGAGAATCATTGGCCAGGTTCATCTTGGGGACTGCCAGTTTAGGCAGCTAGGAGGTAGAGACTTGAGGGTATTCCGTGGTGTGAGACCCTTCAGGAGCCTCTAGAGGAGCCTCTGTGATCCTCAATGTTGGGTCTAGTCAGGTTCCATCAGGGTTAGAACGTAACAAAGGTGATGACTTAGAAGTGAATGGGTACAAGAAAGAGACAGAGCCATCACAGAAGGCACAAGATGCATTTGACAGCTAGGAGAGAGACCAGAATGCAGGGAATGAGGTAGAGGCCGGGGCCTGCAGGCATGCTGGGCCCAGTCAGGCAGTCCCTTGTGATTGATTAAGCACCTTCTGTTTTAAGCATTGTGCTAACCTATGATGGTACAAAGAAGAGGACAAGAAAGTCTCTGTTGTCAGGGAGCTCACCATCTCCTGGAGATACCTGAGGAAGAAGCAACAGGAAATGAACCTCCCTCTTAGCTGATCTACATGAATAGAGTGTTTTGACATGGAAATACATTTAGTTCAGCAGGGAAATGAGAGAATACAAGGAGTGAGGACAATAAGTCTGAGTAGAACAGGACAAATAGTCTAAATCAAAATCATGATAAAAATAATAGCTTGCATCTCTAGTCATATGAAAATTTGTTCTAAATCACTATAGTTCAGAGAAATGAAAATTAAAACAACTCCATGGTACCACCTCACACCCATCACAGGGGCTAATATCATGAAAAAGGAAAATGTTGGGTGTTGGAGGGCACGTGGGACAACTTGGACACCAATGCACTGTTGGTGGAGCTGTGAACTGATCCAGCCATTCTGGAGAGCACTTTGGAACTATGCCCAAAGGGCTACAAAACTGCATACCCTCTGGTCCAGCAATACCACTGCTAGGTCTACGCCCTGGGACATCCAAAGAAAGGGAAAAGGACTTATTGGTACAAAAGTAAGGAAAAGGAGGGAGGGAGAGGAGCAATGTTTGAAATTTACTCTCATTGGTTTGGAATCAAACAGGGAGTAATTCACTCTGATAAGTATAAAAACTTATTGCGTCCTTTAGAAAGCAGAAGGGTAAGGGGGGGTGAAAAAGAGGAGACTAGAGGGGGGATTAGAAGGGAGGGAAACAGTAATAAGGGGAGAGGGTTGGTTAAGAAGAGGGATCACTGGGTGGGAACACTGAGGGAGGGGGTGGTCAAAAGGGAAAACTTCCAGGAGGGGAAGGGAGAAGGAAGAAACAAAAACATAAACAGGGGAGGGAATAGAATGGAGGGGAAGAGACAGTCATTATTACTGTGAATGTGAATGGGATGAACTCTCCCATAAAGCAGAGGTGGATAGCAGAATGGATGAAAAACCATAATCCTACAATATGCTGTCTACAAGAAACACATTTGAAACAAAGGGATACCCACAGGGTAAGGGTAAAAGGCTGGAGTAAAATTTATTATGCATCAGCTAAAGTAAAAAAAGCAGGGGTAGCAATACTTATCTCAGATAAAGCAAAAGCAAAAATAGATCTAATTAAAAGAGATAAGGAAGGAAACTATATCCTACTAAAAGGCACCATCGATAATGAAGCAATATCACTACTTAATATATATGCACCAAGTGGTATAGCATCTAAATTCCTAGAGGAGAAGTTAAAGGAATTAGAGGAAGAAATAGATAGCAAAACTATACTAGTGGGGGACCTTAATCTTCCCCTCTCTGAACTTGATAAATCTAACCTCAAAATAAACACAAAAGAAGTTAAGGAGGTGAATAGAATCTTAGAGAGACTAGATATGATGGATCTCTGGAGAAAACTGAATGGGGATAAAAAGGAATTTACTTTCTTCTTAGCAGTGCATGGTACATACTCAAAAATAGACCATGTACTAGGGCATAAAAACCTCACAATCCAGTGCAGAAAGGCAGAAATATTAAGCGCATCATTCTCAGATCATGATGCAATAAAAATTATACACAATAAAGGGCCATGGAAAGATAGACTAAAAACTAATTGGAAATTAAACAATTTAATCCTAAAAATTGGTGGGTCAAACAAGAAATTATAGAAACAATCAATTTCATTCAAGAGAATGATAATAATGAAACAACATACCAAAATTTGTGGGATGCACTAAAGGCAGTTCTCAGGGGAAGTTTTATATCCCTGAGTGCATACTTAATTAAAGCAGAGAGAAGGGAGGTCAATGAATTGGACATGCAATTGAAAAAGCTAGGAAAAAAACAAATTGAAAATCCCCAATTTAGTACTAAATTAGAAATATTGAAAACCA